>JARFOD010100814.1:0-10001 GCA_031763545.1 Mopalia muscosa
ATCTAGAAGTTGTTAATCCATAACAATGTGTCTGTGTTCTATACCTACCAGCTTCTAAATGCCACTCAAAGCAGTTATTTCTACCCTGGTTATAATTAAATATTTATAACTAGTTTTTTTTTTTTGTAGTAGTACCAAGGCACAATCATGAAATACAATTGGAAAAATGAAATGTGATTGGATAAACACAAAGCTGTAGCCCTTATTAGACCATATGAAACCGAACTTATTATATCCTTTTCATAAATATATTTAAGTTTGCATTTCTTTTTTAATACGGTACAGTTTTTCAAAAATGGCGAAATTTCTTTTTATATGATATTTGCTATCGTGAGTTTTGTTTGTTGAGTTGGCATGGTTATTTAAGCGTTTCTCTCCAGAGGGAAGAATCGAGGTCAAATAAACACATCTGTGACCCGCATTCGACGACTAGACGGCCCGGATCATGAGCCAGTCTCGTTCCTGTATATATTTTGTTAGATCTAGATGTCTGCTTAAGCGGATATAATGTCTACTGGTGTATAAATACAGTTGTAGCCCGAGGCTGGTTAGTCACTGAATATCATATACGTGTTTGTCGATTTATTGGTCTAGAATCAGCTCTCGAATCGTGTCTCAACAGTTCTGTCGCTAAAATGATTACAAAAGCAATATTGCGTCGTAATTAATTTGCTTGGATTATACACTTTTTTCTGTGCTCAGTCTTTCAATTTCTTAAAAGGCTGTCAAAGTAAAAGATTAAAAGGGAATGGAATTATATTAATAAACATTTTTTTTAATTGAATCTATGACAGCCAAGAATTTGTTTTTACTAAGTGACCCCTCTACAACTGATGATCCACGACGTTCCTATTGGATGAGAGCTTCCAGTTGCCCTGTTGCCCTTCAAAAAAGGGGGCAACGTAACATGTTCGTGATGTTTTATATTGCGTTTTATGAAGGTCTTGCCTTATCTGTATTTGTTGTAAGGGGTGTCGATGGTAGCTTTCTTGCATCCTTTGGGAGGGGACGCTGTCTTATCAGTTTAACAAATTAACAAGCAAACAAATATACTTACAACTCCCCGTTTTCCACCGTAATTACAAAAAAGAACAATCTGAAATGGACATTCCATCGTCATGTAAGTCAAATACCCCTGTGTACGACGTTAAACCCCAACCAACAGACCGAGCCACCTTATTTTGATGTAGATGTGGATCTTTTTTGATCTGATAAGAAAATTTATCCTGTTTTTGTTGTTGTTGTGTTTTCTGAATTGTTTGTTGTTTGTCAGCGGTTTAGTCGGAACCGCTCGACCTAACCAGTCAATATCAGGTTATTCTAGTATTGAAGCACTTTTTTGATTTGGGTATTTTGTCTTATGTATAATAAGTTAAGGTTAGACAAAAAACTGATATCGAATCTGACTGTCTAACAGCTTAAAGCTTCGCACTGATGACTTGTAAACACGACAATTTCATTGCCTCAATCTATTTTCTCTGGACCCAGGGACTAGAGGCAACATAAAACCGATCTGTGCGATGTTTTTTATTTCATGTGACTGTCCTGGTTTGTTCTGTCTTGTCTTTGTTTGTTTTCAATGGTGTCGATGGTGGCCGTTTCCTGTGCCCATTTGGTTAGCATACCTTCCTAGGAGTGCAATAACGTTACGTACGGCGCTAATCCCAATCCAACAAACCATTAAATGGAAAATTTACGAGAAAAGGTATTAAGGACAGTTAAAAAGTCAATCTGACATGTTAAGATAATGAATAGTTTCAAATAATTGATCAGATATTTAATATATGTATTGTCCCTGGTTAATTTCTTCTTAATTGCCATTGGTATCTTGTCAACCAGGTTAAATCGACCTAAACAGTGACACCCAACATTGTTCTAGAAGAAAGTCTTAATTAAAGTTTTATATAACAGTACTGGGTAACCTTATTAGAACAGTTCCCTTCAGGCAAAACATGACATAATTATAGTCACGTGCCATGATATAAATCATTCTTATAGCATCTTTAAAATAACGCTGTCAACTATAATTTGGCTAAGGCCGTCAAGTAAAACAGCATTATTCCGGAGTCTGGTGTAGGGTTAATAACCCATAGGTTAAGCTAAATATTAGGTTAAGGGTTAGCTTACATGTATAGCTAAATGTTAGGCTAGGTGTTAGGCTCAGGGTTGAGGATTAGGTTTAACTTAAATGTATAGCTAAATGTTAGGCTAGGTGTTATGCTCAGGGTTAGGGTTAGCTAACATGTATAGCTAAATGTTAGGTTAGGTGTTAAGCTCAGGATTAAGGGTTAGGGTTAACTTACATGTATAGCTAAATGTTAGGCTAGGTGTTAGGCTCAGTTTCACTATTGTTTGTTTTTCACTGGAGGTTTTATGCCGTGCTTAAGAGTATTGTAATCTAATGAGGAGGTGGAAATCTGAAATAATCCGACGTCACTGGTTATGACAGACAACCCAAGACGTATAATAAATACGCCGTAACAAATCGTCTCTAGAGGCCCACTTGCTTCAATTCGCTGGTAAAACGTGGCAGCAAGTTAATTGGATTACTGTAAAAAACACAAAAAAAAACACAAAAAAAAAAACAAGCAGCCAATCAGAAAGTCGTTTACAAATCAATGTCGACAACAAACAAGCGTGGCGTCACTGTCAATTAACGTGTCTGTGATGATGTCAGGATTCGTCCATGGGACTCTTATCATGCGTGTATATTACATTTTTAGCCTCCTTGTCATTCTGTATTTAGACCGCCTCTTTCTTTTTCTAAGAAAATTCCGATCAGTTATCGATTCGGTGGGGTAAAGAGATGTCACCCGAAAGTAGATGTTGTAGGCTCCGGTTTTTCCATCTATAGAGGCAAGGTAGGAAAGGAAGAGAGGCTCATTCATCTTTTCCGCCTTGCCTTGGGACTGAAGATGGAGGGGGAGGTAGCAGGACGAACTATCTAGCAGTAATTATGTTCGGCCACACCGGTTGATAATAATCCTCTTAACTGAGAGACTTTTAATTGAATTTGGATTTAAGCACAGCAATGTAGAGAGACAGACAATTACATATTACAAATGTATGTCCAGAAAAGGTGATTAATCATTGAAGCTTCTAAAAACTCGATAAAAAAATATTAAGAAGATGTTTTCGGTGTACGGGGCTTTGAGTTCCATACTCAAATTCCAAGTTAGTCTCTCTGTGGTGTTATGTTGCTGTCGATGTAGTTGTTATGCTCTGTAATTCATGAGCACTGTACAGGAGATCATGTCGCTTTTATGATGATTGATCACCTTCTCTGGACAAACAAACATCTGTATACGTGATGCCTATCTTTTTTAATGTTCTAAGAGTTTCTTTGCTGGAATCCAAATCACATCAAAATCGCTCCATTAAAAGGCAAAAATAATAAAATAAACATTGTCCAGAAACAGTATGGTGTATTGACAAAAAAATTAAATATTGTTGTGGTACATTACGTCAGTAATATTTGTAAGTTCTGAGCTATATGAAATTTGTGCTTATCGCAAAATGTTTTACCTAGTTCATTGATCATCTGCCCTTGATCTAAATCAACAAGCTTATATTCCTCCCCGGTAATTATAGGTAATTTAATTTTAATTTACCTGCCATTTTGTATATTTAAGTGCATTTTATTTCATTCTTGTTTAGTATAGACATGTACGTCATATTATTTCTTGTTTAATTAGTCCTTATAATGATTTGATCCACAAACAAACACCTTTAATGGATCATGGAGTGACTGAATCTTTTGTCGGAGCTGCTCCTTTTTGTAAGATCTTGCTGGACCCCTTGGTTGATTTTCAGAACACCCGCTGTCTTTAGTCTATTATGCCGAAGAGTTTAAATCTGTATTCTCGGGATTACAAATATGTGAATGTAGTGAAAATCATATTATTATTTCTAAAAATATTGCAAAATGAGTAAATGTCAACGACGACATTTTTCATGGTTTATTTCTCGACGTGCAATAAGGATAAGACTCGATAAATTAGTTGACCGTGTAGAATTATAGTCCTTGAACTGGTAAAAATGCCTCATTGTTTAAAAAAATTTTATAAGAACGACCCAAGTTGTTTTTTTTTTTTTTTTTTTTTTTTGGTCTAACTCATCTTGGAAAGTCTTATAAAAATGTAAAATATAACTTTCAGCAATTATTTTTAAAAATAAAGGACGAACTTCTAAAACATGAAGCACCGTTTGCCAGTTCAAGGACTATTCTATTCGGTCGACTAATTTATCGAGTTTTATCGTTATTGCACGTCGAGAAATAAACCATGAAAAAAATAGCAGTGGGAGGTATAATGGCGTGTCGAGAAAACAGTGTTGTTTGTGGCTTAAGCTTTGGGTTTTTAAACATTTATACTTCACAGGCAAATAAAACGCTGCCAGTTCAATGAGGACGTTTTTATCGTTGTATCAATTTGGGCCGATATCGAGCTCAATTGACCCTTTCTGCTCGCCCTGGGACGAGATCGAGTTACAACAACAACACAAGCTTAATGATTACCATCCGATATTCCATTGATTGGTTTTTGACAGTTTGATTGCTTGTTTGAGCATCACGTGACGTCCGTGCGACGAATTTCAGCGCGAGCGTTACTGGAATGGAACAGGCTAGTTGAGTTTGCACTCGCACACTGTGTGGATTAATTATGCCATGCACGCAACACACGCGATGGGGTGTGTTCTGAATTTGACACGCACTAAAAGCACTCTACACTTACAAATAATAGATGACTCTTTGTTAGTGGTTTGTACTCAATTGAACATTAACAAATCCGTCCCAGCTAAATAGATGATACCAAAGCAGGCTATTTTTGAAGGGCAGCGACAGAAATAACGATTTGTACCGGGTGCGCATGAAAAATATATACCATACAAACTGACCAATCAAAGGACTGTATTGGAAAATTTTTGTTAAATCTGCGCATGTGTGGTGCGTTGTCAAAAATTATTTTCCAATACTATTTCAGTTGTCTTACATTTACTTATCTTAAAAATAATTGTTTACGAGGCGAGTATTTAGCAGAAAAAACTGGGGCAATGTCCGAAATGTGGCACAAATAGTGACTTCTCAGTTTCGGATTAGTGTTAAAACTAAACATAAGACTTGCATGAGTGATGTACGCAAAATTTCCAAACATCAACTCAAAAGATTTTTTTGCCATTTTCTCTTTTAAAATTGTATCATTTTATAAAACATTAAGCCGACTCCACCCCCCACCTCCCCTCCCCAAGCCCGCTGTTGTTCACTACTGTTCTATAATATCATTGCATTTATCACTACATATTGGCACATGGTGTTTATATTTAATTATGAGACACTTTTCTCATTATCAATAATAAATTTTATTCAAATTTAAATATAATTCTCTTTTAATTTATTATGTACATCCTTTGGAGTTTAGTTTGTCTGCTTAATCCAAACTGAATTGACAGTGTATTCGCTAAATAAACCAACGCTGTTTTACTTCTTGACAAGAGTGGTCGTCAGGTCATTCAACCTTCCCTAGCCTTTAAATGTCGCTGGATGGGCGAGCCTCAGATTCGCTTTAGACTGAGATATATCATCACATAGAGCCAGGGGGTGCGCTCCGAGCGGCTCCCGTATGTTCACAGGCGGGTGCTTGTAGGGAGCTTCCTGATGCCCTGCTGATTTCTGGGCTAAAGAGGAACAGGAAGCTTCGAAGCTGATACCATTGTGAATTTATTTATTATTTATTCATCCGATGTTAGATCAACAGGATTAAACCCCAATTACAGATCATTGACGCTATTTTAGTGAATATCACTTCATTCAAAATGGTCCGGTACGTATGGCTGGCTGTACGGTAACCGACAACGGTATTAATCAAATGAACTCGGGTCCGAAATGAGAACTCTCAAGAAGCTACGCCCTTCATTGAGCAATGTACTCATAATTCTAGTCCCGCTCCCTCTCCCCCAACCCCTCTCTCTCGCCCCCTCTCCCTCACCCCCTCTCCCTCACCCCTCTCCTCACAACCCTGGTACCCTATATCATGTTTTCAAAGAATTTTAAGAAGAAACCTGATTTGTTAAATATGGAAAATGCATCCTAATCTCTTTACATCTGTGTCACATTCCTGTTTATTTCGATTCACTTCGTAAATTTTACCTACGTCAGATGAAATGAAATAACTTTGTTTACGTTAGCTGTGACATACACGGTCATATTGACCCCTAAACCAGAATATAACGAAACTTTATAACGTGTCAAAAATGTCTGTCAAAAAAAAAGTAGGCTAATTTAAAAACTGGGTCACTTATTATATAACACTGTAGATCTAGGCGCAATCATAGCATGTGGTCTGTAAAACTTCTAGAAGCGGAAGGAATTATTTCCTGGCTGCTGCAAAAAGAAAAAAGAAAAAAAAAAAATAGATCAGTCGCCTTTAATAACCCGTTTAAAGGTCAACGCTCTTTGTAATAAAAATACATAAACATTATTAATACTAACAGCCAAAGCAAATGTTCTATATTAAATACTTGCAGGTCGACAAAGACGATGTTAGTAGGCCTAAACATCTGTACAATCTTTATAAATAATTTGTAGTTTATGATTTCTTTTAAGTGCATTAAGCACATCAAAGCTTTAAATTTAGCATTATTCATCATCAAGCGTTGCATTTTAATCCACAAAACCAAAATACAAACATTTGTTCAATAAAACTATTTTCAACGAACTCCAAATAAGCTTATATAACTATGCAGGTGATACCGACATGATTTCGATTGAAATATCTGATTCCCTTTAACTCTTCCTTGTAAATTAACTTCGTTACCTTTGTTAAGAAACCGGACCCAATTCCACAAGGCAGTTTTATACTTCAGTCAAACTCTCACATTTCTCAGTTTTGAATTTTAACATTTAATATTTTAGCATAATTAATATAACGTAAGCAAGTCACACTTAGAGGCATTAATTTAAAACTAAGTAAAGGTAAGTGACAAAAATATAAAATGTAGTTTTTTGACTTTATGCAAAATACTATAGGTCCATCCGGTATAACCTTTGAAGATTAACATTCCTGTCATTCAAAAATTTCCCATGCATTTGCATCAAAACCCCGGCCAAACAAACAAATAAACAAACACACAAACAAACAAACAATTATCGGGTTGACTAGCTCTCTTTCCAAAGGAAATTACTATTTCTTGAGGACAACTGTGCAGAATAAGAGACGAATATAATCAATTATAACAATAAAAACTGAAAAATCTGAATCAGTCAATTAAATTTCATTTGCAAATACTAAGATCAAATGTTCGTCTTTTTATTCTATATATAACCTGTGCATACACAGTATATAGTTTAATTTATGTAACACTTACACTCTGCTGATGGCATTGCATTACCATGTCATTCTTATTGTTAGTATTATACTGTGAAATTGTATTCATTGTTTTAAGTGTGTTCATATAGGTAAGAATATGATTTATCGCGTAAACAGTAATCGTATGGGTCATTGGTGTCAGTAATATATTTCCGGGTGCCTCTTCATTTCCGGGTACCCCCTACATTCTGCAATAGTTATTACATAAACGGACAGTTCAAAATATATCGATTGTCGCTTCCAATCTTTCCTCTGCACTCAAAAGCATCAAACGCACCACAAAATACGCCTCTGACAAATCGATATTGAAAATAAAATGACGAAGTTTGGACGCGGTACCCGGATGTCAAGTGAAAGAGATCGAAACTTACATTCCCTATAGAAAAATGTCATAGTAGGAGTGAGAGATCCATGTAAGGTATATCGCAAAACCACAGTTTCTGTTTTAAAAAGACGAAATCGCTAAGAGAACACCGAATGTGATCATTCGTCATGTTATTTAGATACTCATAAATATGACACAAATAACGAGAATTGTAGACTTACGATCAGGTACTTGAGTGAGTCACACGAAGTAGCTCCTGCAATTGGTGGGTGGGGTGGTTTTAACGAGTTATTAACCAAGTTTTCCACTGTATTTATACATTGAACAGTGGACAATCCATCGTGATATAAGTGAAATACCCCTGAGTACTACGACAATCAAACAAATAAACAAACATAAACTGAATCGTGTTAGTGGGCAGGCGTCTCGTCTTGTATTTCGTCCAAAGCTTTCCACAGAGTTCAAGGAATCATATTTTGAGTTTATATCTCAACCAATGTTATACACTTCTTTTTGATTTCTTGTGGATTTTTTGGAAGCGATGATAGAGGGGATTCGGTTTTAACAGGTTTACTTTTGGTGAAGCTTGGATAAAAAAAGCACTATCCAGAAAACAGATTGTGATACAGCTGCTGTACCGTCAGTATTGTTTATATATAAGCCTATTAATATGTCCAATCTGTCTCTATATTTTTTAAAATTAAATGTCCGCGGGTATGGAGCAAACCACCCGCTAACCTTAAAATAATAAATTTATTATCCTTATTAAATCATAAAAAAACATCTTTTCTAGATGACGCATTTTTGAGCGGGGTCCTTTCTCGTCAGAACTGATGTCTATTTTTTCCTTCCTTTCGTTTTTCTACCTTATTTTCTTTTAATATTTAAACTGTAAGCATCTGATAAACCAATCTGCTAATATCTCATTTTCTGTATTTAAAAATGTTATGGGGTAGAACAAGTTCTTTTGACCTTTTTTTCCGCAAATTGATGTTATCAAGTCTTATATATCCTTATGATGGTTTTCAATTTGGTAAATAAAATATGCAATATTTAATATCGCATACGCTATATAATGATGGTACCTGTATCTACATGTAGATGTACTCCGCCATTGACTGAAATTAGCATTTTGGGAATTTTAATTTTCCTGCATGTAACAATTGTGTCCATGCATCACAGTTATTTAAGATCTAAACAGTAACAGATAACGTTCCCATATAAACAAGGACTATTGCGACAGGAGGAACTGAAGCAGCAAAATACATGTACGTTTTATTGTGTTGGTTCTTTTGCTTAAATTTGTCAATGTACTTTTCCCACTAAGTTGAGGAGCTTGACCCACGAATTGTCAGTGATAAACACCGGGACATCGATTCTTTCTCCGCCATGACGTTATAGTTTGAATACGGTTTGGTTAAGGATAAATGCGAACACGTATCTTATAGAATTGTATTATCCAGTTAATAGAGATACGGCTTCGAGCCGTACGAAATCTTTGGAAATAAGGTCTGTCTGTCTCTGACTAGAAAATCCTTTTCAATCTGTCTGACCTATTACCGCACCAAAAAGCATTCTGTCCTGTTCGGTGAACACTTACCAATGGACGGATCCCAGCTGAAAGCACTCGATCCCCATGCATGTTCCACCAAATCTCGTTCTCAGATCGGGGAGAGTTTAAATCGATCAAAATTAAGTATGGTATACTGTTGAAAAATGATTGATTTTGGCCGGAAAATGGTCGCCAAGTGGTCGTTTTTTGGGACGATATAGCCCAGGAGTGTTCAAAGGAGAATGGTTTAAATCAAGGTAAGATCATACCCTTTTCATATATCGGAAATTAAAAGTGCAGAATTATGGTAGCGTTTGCTTATTTTTTAAGGTTAGGAAGACTCAAGTAGCGTTGCGAGGTTAAGGTATGCTGTCGGCTTAGTTTTATGTGCAGGACGTGGGTTTAATTTAGTATAAACCCTTACTTCTTAACTGTGTGAAGTCATAGTCATTCTGAAATCTGATACACTAATGACATTAAAATAAAGGGTTTAAAAGGTCACGAGGGTTCGTAGGATTTTATTTCAGTAAATGCGCGCAGAAAATTACATGTCCTAAAAACATACTTTCTCATGGATTGAAAGAGACGTTGACCAAAATTCTGGCAGACAATCGATTCTTCAAACAAGGCCCATGGCGTTTATCCCTCCCCCTTATTTAACTACATTACTCCACGATAGAGCGTTCTGGATAATGGCAGTGCTGTTTTTTTTTGTTTTTTTTTTTTGGGGGGGGGGGGGGGGGGGGGGGGGTGCCAAAAA
>JARFOD010100814.1:10011-31078 GCA_031763545.1 Mopalia muscosa
CCCCCCCCCCCCCCCCCCCCCCCCCAAGCCTGTTGTTTTAAAACTTTGTACTTGAAGAACGCTACTATTCCAACATTGCAAAACACTTTAGTTTACCTCATTTTTCGTAATGGGGCTATAATTAGGCCTGGAGTACATCTCCATGATATTCGTGGAATACCCTTCAACATGGCATTTAAAATAAATCGATAATTCAATAATAGATTTGTTGCGATGACGAAAACATAACTACAGCTAAAATGATAAAATTGGTAATGTGTGTGACAAATAACTAACTAAATAAATGAATGAATGAATGAATGGATGAATAAATAAGCACGGCATTTATATCATTGCAATCCGGCACTGGAGTGTCTTGCATTTAAGTAATTATCATATAGACAGTTTTTAGATCCAATGCAAACTCCTATTTACGCCAGATAGTTTTGAGCCAAGGGCGATTTGAACAGGCTTGTGATGCATATAAATGGTACTATAGACAGCGAACAATCTGGCAACGGAATGCTGTGTACATAAGGCAACTCTATACTGCGAAAGGTATTAAAGACTCAACTGCTGTAATATGTCAAAAAAGCACGCACATTGAAAGAGAGTTATCTCCCCTTTTCCTCTGTGCAGTTTCCAACACATGTAGCAGTTTGACTACAATTAAAGAGGCATGTTTGAGATTTTTTATTTATGCCACGCTTAATTCGAGAACGAATTATCATTTCTTTCGATGAGAATTTGACGCTTATGTATTAACGGTCCATTTAATTTTGAGATTAGGCTGTTTCTGTTTGTACAACTGCCGTCATTGCTTAGCGACTACCTTGCTATTGCTACAAGAAGAGGAAAGTTTGAAGTGGCCGCATGATACTATAAAATATCACTTTGCTATTTTGTTATTAGTAATTCAGTTTCCCACGAGTAGCCTTTCGAATGCAGCCTTTCGAATGAATTGCAAATACTTCATTAATTCTTGTCTGTTTTAATTGGAACCATTTTCCGATAACTGTGTACGGTTTCACCTCTAAGTCCCCCTTTTGGAAGAAGAAGTACCACAACAACAACAGCAACACTCTCACCTTGACACAAGCGAGTAATTAACAAAGCCCATTCACGTCCGGTCGGAAAGAAACACGAGAGTTACTGATTGACTTTATACAAGCTCGATCTTCCATGTCCATCTTTATATTTCGGGAAATGAACGAGTCATCCTTCAAATGAAATGGCTGGTCAGGTAGAACTACTTCAATGGTGGTTTGAACCAGAAGGGCGAAGGCTATGCAAGCAGTTTCCAATTTTTAGTGCAACAACCATTGTTGAAATTAAATAAGTATTTAGTCTGGTCAATATATAATTTGATAAAATAACGATTTCTCAATATCTGGATACTAAATACACTGGTCTATATGGATCACCCATGTGTTTTATTCTCAGTCAGTAATAGTGTCTGATTGTTGGTTAGATTTATGTCTTAACGTTTATCAATACACCCATATATATATACAAAAAGCAACCGCCATAGAATTTAAAGAATATGAGCAAAGATATGATACTAGGCTACATCACACGCAAACAAAGGTACATAAATAAATTGTTTGAAGTTACACTACAGGGGCCAGTTAATCGAAAATATATTTTTCGCCTACACCAGATCGGTAAATCGGTAATAGTGGATTAGAGATACACTTTCAGCATGGCGTGACGTCATCGTATGGTGGATTAAATTTAAATTTAATAGCGCTTGGAGCAACCGGCTCCTGGAAGATTAATCGGATGTATTTTAACAGGACAAAACAAACATCTATCTAAGCCTGTTGTTTCATGCTTCTCTTTCAAAACGTATAAATACAATGTTAAAAGAAAATCGCAGTGTATACAGTTGCAAAAAATACAGCCTTCTTCTCAAGCGAAATGCTAGGGTATGTTTGGCTTTGTTGATGATCGAGCTTATGCACACTTAATTTGACTGGGTGGTCATTTCGCTGGATGTGTTCGACATCAAGATTTCAGAAAGACATATATGTTTGGTGGCACTGAAACGTGCACTGATTGGCGTTATCTGATGCGAGATAAAATTCTCGCTCCATTACGTATATCCACTGGAAGTCTGTTCAAGCGGAACCACCACAATGAATAGGAGGCTGAGAGTATGCGACATCGATTTACTTGCTATTTTGTATGTAATTTTTGGTTTAAAAGAAAAAGATCATTGTGCTTGCCCTTACCGGGGTTTTGAATCGGAGGATAAGGGCCCTGGCATGGCTAAACATCCCCACTACGTCTAACCCTTAATATATCTTACATTAAAACTGATGACAACAACGAAGAACCGTAAAAGTGAAGTAAACGGTGAAAAGTTCTCTTGTCTAGAATGATCATTCACGTTTTGTCCTGACGCCGCCTTAGCTTTGTCCTTTTAAAAATTTGCAAACGTGTGACACTACAAATAATCTGAATCGACAGGGAATCTTTTGGGGGTTTCCGTTTAGCTGAACTTCACCAGACGAAGAGGAAGGAGTTTAAAAGCCAACGGAAACAACCGTCGGACATAACCAAGTCCAACAAAGTTGGCGGCGAATCGATTGTTGGACATGTGAAAAACTCAAATAGAATAGAGAGACATCGCACTTGAAGAAAAAAAATCCGAAATGCGAAAAGGGACATTTTTGACACTTCCGACATGCCCGGATTTCACAGAAAATTGAAATAAACTAAATCGATAAACCTAAAATGTTATCCTTCATTCCCGCTTACATCAAATTATCGGGGAAATGATTTTCTGTCCAAAAAGTTTCCATGGCAACTGTACGGGTTTACTGCGTAAACTAATATTTATTAAGTAATTAGCAGAGCTCGTCTGAGAAACGCCACAAATAAATGCGTAAAGAATTGGATCTCAAATGTTCATACCCATTGGAACAATGGCAAAAAAATGGTATATCCATCACAAAAATTGCATATTCTGCATGTTAGCATATTACTTTAGTACATTATATCGAGAGAGAAAAAACACCTTCATTAATGATGGTATTTATCACGGGCACAATTCACATCTGTTTGATCGAGATTTAACCTCGTACTCAATGGTTTATCCTGTATACATAACACAGGTGTACTGAGCAATTCATATTTTGTCACACTTAATACGGTGGAAATGGAAAAATGTGAGGAAGCCTCGTTTTAAGCAACCGTAAAATTGTCGGAGACACCTTGAGTGATTTCCTCATATATAGAAGGTCGACAAGGCCACGTCACCCTTGGTTGTCAATGTCTTTGATCTAAACTAAGCAGAGACTGAGCAGTTTTCTAGGAATCATTTAAGAAAAGAGAAATCTAGTATGGATGAATATTTCAGGAATTCATGACCCGAATAATAGTTGTTGTCTGCATTCATGAACGTGTTTTATGATATGTCTGATTCTCAGCCAGGTACGCTTGCATTGTAAGGATCAAAGCTCATCTTTGATTCTTTGGATTGGTCTGGACGGACTGTAATTGACCTCGTCCTCTCCGTCTCTAGAGAACAATCGATGACTAGAGGTGTCTATCCAGTAGATACTGGCTATGTTAATGTCTCATCGATTTTACAATAAAGTCTTGGCGTGTGGTCAGCCTTCAATAGGTTTGCGGAAAATGGCACTAACACCCTTTCACTGTGCTATTTAGTCAATTTTACCATTCATGCCGCCCCTCATCTATTCGACGTGTGTTTAAACAATAAGCACTTTCAAAAACCAATTAACTGAAACTAAGCCGAGGCCGAACTCTTTTCGAAAATAGATTAAAAAAACAAAACGTTTTATTGCAGAATATTTTTGGAATTCATGCCTTAAATAATAGTGGTTGCCTGCATCCATGCATGTGTTTTAAAACAACTTTAAGCCTTTTTGTTTTTAGCCAGATTTGGTTGACAGGGATGAGAACTTCATTATATTATTTAAAGCACCTCTCTACATGATTTGTTGTATCGTTCTGGTCGGGCTGAAACTAAGTTCATAGTCTCTGTTCAGAACAATTAACGACCAGAGGTGTCTATCAACCCAAACATATGCTGCGATTATGCCTCATCGATTTTAGAATGAAGTCTTGGCGTGTGGTCAGCCGCGAATAGGCCTGCAGAAATGGCACTAACACATTTTCACTGTCACGGTGCCAATAAATCAGTTCGACCAGTGGTGTTTTTCATCAATTCGACGTATATTTTACAATTAACAGAGTTGCTTTCAAAAATCGTGCAACTGAACTACAGCGAATAAACTCACATAAACTGGTCACTTAGCTTCTTGTCGCCAAGGGGTCAGTTGCTCGAAAGAGTATTAGCCGCTAACACCAGATTAAATCGCTAATACCCGGTTAGAGATAGACCTTCAACATGGTGTCATGTCATCTAATAGAGGATTAAATTTAATAGAGCTTCGAGCAACCGGCCTACGATCTTTTAGCTAAAATATAAAACCAAGACAGAGTGGTTCAATGAGTTCTTCAAGAATAATTTAAGGTATGATTAAAAGTTGGTAAAAAAGAGAAACTTTCTTACCAGCTCAGCATATTCTCTAGCAGAGTTTTAGGTTACAGCCCTCATTCTAGTGATTCTAGAATATTACTTTTGATTAGTTTTGGGACTCTTTTTTCTGTGCAAGAAAAAGATTGAACATGCAGAAGAACGGGTTGTTGTTTTGTTTCTGTACATTCTTGCTGTAGGATAGTTAACTATTTAAAAAGCTCTGCCTATTGCCCTGTGTCTGATGTCCCTGCATCGTGTCAGGTTATTGTCCTGGCTTATCTGTTTGTAGCCAATAATTTTAAGGGTGGTATCCTTTGATCAATTTGTCATGTGATGGCGGCGAATCGAGTGTTGGACGAGTCAAAACCTCAAATAAAATAGAGAGACATCACGCCAGAAAAAAAAAAAAAAAATCCGAACTGCAAAAATGGACATTTTTGATACTTCTGCATGTGTAAAACATTGGATCTCAAATTTTAATACCAATTGGAACTAAACAGAAAACTGGTATATCCATAAAATTGTTTTGCATATTCTACATGTAAGAATATTACTTGAGTACATTACATCATGAAAAAAAACCGTTAAATTAAGATCGTGGGCACAATAAACATTTGTTTGGTCGAGATTTAACTCACACTCAATGATTTATTTTGTATACATTGTAGGGTGTACTGAGCAATTCATCTTTTGTCAAACTTAATATATGGTTACAAAAATTGCCCGCCGAATGTATTCCCATTCATTGATGATTTCCACTTTTAACAGACTGATACCATATGTGTGTTTTGTGTCATAAACTATGGTATAGTTTTGAAATTTTACATTCTTGCTGAAGAATAGTGGAAGCGGTTTATCGATTACTTGTTGATCAGTTTGAACTCAGTTGAAATTCAGCTATTACATTTCCGGAATCAAGGTCCCCATATCCTGTGTTCATAATTCCAGACTTCCACCCATACTAGTACTTGTGTGTCATTTGTTATAGCTTTTTGCACAGCTTTAAAGGAATTGTTTAAAGTGTTTTATATAATAATAGCAATGTTACCATATCAACTGCGTGTCTGTACGATCTCCTCCTCCTTCTTAATGAACGGTGGTGGAAAATCCGATTATATCATGTTATGGGTCTCGCCAGTTAGTATACACGCGGATAATATCTCTATGGCAACAAGATTACCCTAAGAATTGCCAGATTCAGTTTTTTTATTAAGGAAAATTTTTTCACAAGATATCGGCTTTTTATTCTGAACGATGTAGAAGAACGTCGACCTCGAAATTGGTAAAAAATACATTTCACGGTACGATTTGTAGTTATGACTTCAGAGGGATTCCTTTATTTGCAGCTGTTTGATTGACCAATTAAAGGGTACGCGGGCGTTGACCTATTTGAAATCGTCCTAAATATGGGGAATCCCCTGTAATCTTTATTACAAACCGCACTGTGAGAATCCACCTTTAGCCCCATATAGTTAGAATATAGTCGGTGGTTGATTAATCGGTTTATTTGACACTAAACTGAACGCAGTGCTCATCCAGCAGGCGACTAAGACAGGGAATTGACAAAGTTGAATACTCTGTTGGTAGATAATGATCCTCCAGAGTATGGAGCATGTATATGTTTCTCGGAACACTCTAGTCTTATCAGAGAACAAGAAAGCCCAAGGAATGTATACATCTTTATTCTGGACAGCAAAATGCAGATAGAGACGAAAAAAAATCCCTCATAGACTTAATTGCCCCATTTATCTCAATTTAGCCGAACACGGCATTTTCGATTGCTGCGTTACTTTACATTTTTACTTTTTACCACTGGGTGCTGTGAATAAACTCGTACATTTCCATTGTTAGGTGATCTGGTCGTGTGATTCTTGCTGCTGATTATTGAGCAACAAAAAAAAAATTCTCATTTGGGTAGTGAAGGCAGATCAATAATGTGATTAGCATTTTTGAGAGTGGAATTATCGGCGAGAGAGAAAACTGTTGTTTTTTTATCCAAATTTATTTGAAAGCTTTCTTAACGTGCTTCCTGTTTTTAATTTTGTTATTATTATTATTATTATTCATTACAGTGTTACAGGGAACAGTTCTGCGATTTGTCGGTTTAGTTGCGTGCCATACGTCCATGAAGGATTGACAATCCGACACACTGGCCCATGCCAGTCGTCATATAAGTAAAATACCCTCGAGTGGAAGGTGAAAACGTATTTCAGAAGAATTACAAATCAAACATCGCTTTTTTCAGTCTATAGGTTATTTCATTCATCAAAGTGCGATTGCCAAAAAACGAACTTTAGATCCCTGGTGATGCCGACTACGTCGCAAGTATTCTAGTGCGGTAATGTTACATAAACATGTCTTCGTTATAAAGTATTCATATCGCCAGGCTGACTGGTTCGCCAATAATCCCGGACATATTTTCAACCAACATGCTTTAAACCAGTGTTATATACAGTGTTCCGTTCAGGACAATACAGGCCGTTAAGTAATCAGAGAGGTTGGTTAGTTGATTCAATTAAAGCACCTCTTCGATTCTAAGGATTGGCCTTTTTGGCTGACATTGACCCGATCGTCTCGTTCCAGAAAGTTTATCGACCCAGCCTGTCTGACCTAATGGTAATTGTTAGATGACTGTCAGAGATGCTTTCTCGCAAGTTCTTCAGCGCAGACCATTAGACGCGACGGCACTAAAACTCATTTTAGCATGACAACATTCCATTTTTGCCTTTACAAAGGCAGACATAGGCAATATTCGAACAGTTGTTCTTAATCGCAACGACCCAATATAACTTTTTTAAGAGGATTCTAGAAGTTGGTGGTTGTAAAACACGGGCACATCATTATGGTTTACAACTTCTAGGTTTATTCTCACGCAACGTTTCAGTCTAGATCCTAAGACCGTTACCAAGCATATAAAGTGATAATCAGACAAATCAAATATTTATGCAATTCTTCAACGATATGATAAATTAAAACCCAATATACACCAATCAGGTTTACTCTGTCTAGCCAACCGTAACACCAAATGCCCGTTAACCAGACATTTTTATGTTGTGTCAATCTTAACATGAAATGGCCGTGAAAAAGGAAATCTGCATTGCCAATTCCAGTACCCAATAACCAAACATCACATACCCGTTTGCCAGACATAGGCAATAACCAACCTAACCAACTCTAACACTTAATTACATGTTAACCAGTAACCGAGTTATGCCAATCCCAAATGACGGTGGAAAGAATCTATCCTAGAATCCAAAGACAACAAGCAAAGAAAGGATACAATGAAACAAACTGTTCGAATTTACACTACAAGGGCGAGCTGCTCGCAAGGCTATATAAATATATGTCTCTAAATCCATGTTGAATCCCTAATAATGGATAAGCGATAATCCTTGAGCATTGTATGGCGTCATCTAATAGCAGATTAAATTGAATAGCGCTTCGAGTAACCAGCTCCAGGAAAACAAATCAGCTATATATTAATAGGACAAAACAAACATTTGTTGTTCTATCTAAGCATGTTATTTCCTGCTTCTCTTTCAAAACGTAAATACAATGTTAAAAGTCAATCTACATTTATACAATGGTAAACAAAGTTGTAGTCTTATTCTTCTCAAGATAAAGAAAATATTAGAATTTCTTTGGTTGGAGTGACGATCGAACTAATCATTTCGCTGGATGTGTTCGACATCCAGATTCCAGAACAACAATTTGTTTGGTGGTACTCAAACGTGCACTGCTAAGCGTTATCTGATGCGAACTAAAATTCTCGCTACATTAGGTATATCCACTGGAAGGCCTGTTCAAGCCGAACCCCCACAATGATTTGGATTTTGGAGGCTGAGAATATACGACTGTTGCAACAATTTATTCGCTAGTTATATGAATTTATTTGTTTTAAAGAAAAAGAACACTGTACTTGCTTGACGGGGGTTTTGAACTTGGGCGATAAGGGCTCTGGCATGGCTAAACATTCGAACTACTTATTACCGCAAATATATCTTACATTTAAACTGATAAAACTAACGGAGAACCGTTAAAGTAAACGGTAAAATGTTCTCTTGTCTAGAATTATCATTGTTGTTTTGTCCTGAGGCCATCTTAGCTTTGCCTCTTTAAAAAAAATTGCAAACGTGTGACATTTACAAGTAATCAGAACCGACAGGGAATCCTTCAGGGTTTTACATCTAGCCGAACTTCACCAGACCCAGAGGAATGTGTTTAAAAGCCAACAGAAACAACCATCAGGCAAAACAAAGTCGAACAAAGTTGGCGACGAATCGATTGTTGGACATGTGAAAAACTGTAATAGAATGGAGAGACATCACGCCTGAAGAAAAAAATACGAACTGCGAAAAGGGACATTTTTGACACTTTAATTCCGACATGCCCGGATTTCACAGAAACTTGAAATAAACTAAATCGATAAACCTTAAATGTTATCCTTCATTCCCGCTTACATCAAATTATCCGGGCAATGATTTGCTGTCCCATGCGTTTCCATGGCAACTGTACGGGATTACTGCATACAGTAGTATTGTATTAAGTAATTAGCAGACCTCGCCAAAGAAGTGCAACAAAGACATGTGTAAAAGATTGGATCTCGCAGATTCATACCAATTTGAACTAAGCAGTAAAAGGTATATCCATAAAATTGGTTTGCATATTCTACATGTAAGCACATTGCATCATGAAAAAAAACACCTTCGTCAATGATTGTATAAATCGTGGGAACAAATAACATTTGTTTCATCGGGATTTAACGTCGTACTGAATGGTATATCATGTATACATTGTACGGGGGTGTTGAGGAATATATATTTTGTCACACTTGTTACGATGAAAAGCTGTGAAGAAAACTCGTATAAAGCATCCCTAAGATTGTCGGAGGCACCTCGTCTGATCTCCTCCTATATCGAAGGACGCGCCAACCTTGGTTGTCAAGGTCTTTGATATAAACTAAGCCGAGGCTGGGCAGTTTTCTAGGAACCGTTTAAGAAAAGAGAAATCTTTTATTGATGAATATCTCAGGAATTCATGACCCGAATAATAGTTGTTGTCTGCATTCATGAATGTGTTTAAAACAATTTTATGATATTTTTTATTCTCAGCCAGGTAAGGTTGACTGGGAGGTTACATTGTAAGGATTAAAACTCCTCTTTGATTCTTTGGATTGGTCTAGACAGACTGTTATTGACCTCGTCGTCTCCGTCTCTACAGAACAATCGACGACTAGAGGTGTCTATCCACGTAGACACTAGCTACGATAATGTCTCTTCGATTTCACAATGAAGTCTTGGCGTGTGGTCAGCCTTCAATAGGTTGCGGAAATGGCACTAACACCCTTTCGCTGTGCCAATAAACCAATTTTACCATTCATGCCGCCCCTCATCTATACTCGACGTGTGTTTAAACATAAGCACTTTCAAAAACCAATTAACTGAAATTCCATCTTACCGAGCAACTGGAAACCAAGAATCACCTTTATAGCTCCTTGTTGCCAAGGTCTTTAATATAAACTAAGTCGAGGCCGAACTCTTTTCTAGAAATAAATCTAATGTTTTATTGGGAAATATTTTTAGAATTCAAGACTCAAATAGAAGTTGTTGCCCGTTACATTGTAGTGATTAAAACACCTCTCTACACGATTCTTTGGATTGTCCTGGTCGGACTGAAACTGAGTTCATAGTTTCTGTCCAGAACAATTAACGACCGAAGGTTTTCGATAATGTCTCATCGATTTTACAATAAAGTCTTGGCGTGTGGTCAGCCGCGAATATGTCTGCGGAAATGGCCCTAACACCCTTTCATTGTGCCAATTAATCAATTTTACCATTCATGCCGCCATTAATCTATCTATTCGATTTGTGTTTAAACATAAGCACTTTCAAAAACCAATTAACTGAGATTTCATCCTACCGAGCACCTGAAACCAATGGTCTTCTTTATAGCTCTTTGTTATGAAGGTCTTACATCTGACCTAAGTCGAGGCCAAATTCTTTTCGGGAAATGGTTTTAAAAAAAACAATTATTTTATAGGAGAATTTGTTTGGGAATTCATGCCTCAAATAATAGTGGTTGCAATCATCCATGGATGTGTTTTAAAACAGTTTTATGCCATTTTGTTTTAGCCAAATTTGGTTGACAGGGATGAGAACTGCATTATAGTGATTATCTAACTGATTCTTTGGATTGTTCTGGTCGGACTGAAACTGAGTTCATAGTCTTTGCTTAAAACAATTAACGACCAGATGTGTATATCCATCCAAACATATGCCGCGATCATGTTTCATCGATTTTAGATAGGCGTCTTGACGTGTGGTCAGCCGCGAATAGTGCTGTGGAAATGACACTAACACATTTTCACTGTACTAGCAAATCAGTTCGACCTGTGATGCTTTTCATCAATTCGACTATTGTTTTACAATTAACAGAGCTACTTTCAGCAAATAAAGCACACATAAACTGGTCAATTATAGCTTCTTGTCGTCAAGGTCTTTTATTTAACCTATAAAAGCAAGACATAGTGGTACAATGTGTTGTTCAAGAATAATTTAAGGTCAACCTCCTAATGTTGGTAGAAAAGTGAAGCCGTCAATACCTGCTCATTAGCAGGGATTTAGTTTACAGCCCTCGTTCAAGTGTTTCTCGAAGATTACCTTTGATTGGTTTTGGGTCTCTATGTCTGTGCAAGAAAACTTTTAAAGATTCAGAATTACAGGTTGCTGCTTTACATTTTTGCTGTATAGGATAAATGACTATTTGATTTGTTTGATTGGTGTTTAACGTCGTGCTCAGGAGTGGACTATTTGAAAAGCTTATCCTATCACCCTGTTTATGATGTCCTGGTATCGTGTCCTGTGATTGCCCTGTCTTGTCGCCCAGTGGGCGGACACGCCATCAAATGAGTAAAATAACCTTAATTATGAAACCCCAATAAAACAAACAATCCATATTCATCAAATACCGTGTAACGATATTCTTTCTCAAAAGAAATTGCATTGCATTTCTTTACATAATTACCTTGCTAAATGTTATATTTGTGATAAAATATTATATGCATTTGTTAAACTGTTGTGTTATGAAATGACTAGAGCGAAATAAAGTGACGTGATGAATGCGTACACGTTTACTTATACATGGATTCAAAAATAAAGCAGAGGTGTTCGAAATGGGACTTCGGGAGAGGGGGAAAAAATTGCCCGCCGAATATATTCCCATTCCTATTTATTGATACCATGTGTATGTTTTGTGTAATAAACGTTTTGGTTTTGAAATTTTACAATCGTGCTGTAGAATTGTGGAAGCTGTTTTTCGATTATTTGTTTATAAGTTTGAATTCAGCTCGTACATTTCCTAAATCACCATCACCTTATCCTATGTTTAGAATTCCAGACCTATTCTACTATCTGAATGTCATTTGCCCTAGCTTTTTGCACATAACTTATTTGTGATTTTGTAACGGCAGGAAATACAATGTATACTTTTCATATGACGTTTTATTATAACACTGATCCTTTTGCCGTATTTTGTCTAAGTTTAGACTCCTGTATAAACCCGCGCACGCAAAGGTTTTAACACTCCCTTTCAATGTTGACAAGTCGAACGGCGGTCAGAACTTTGGGCAAAGATTAATACATTGTTTGGCAAGCCAACAGAGCGGTATGTAATATGTTGTTAACGTTGTTATTGCATTGTATAACAAAGCAAATTTCTCATACAATTTAAACTGTAAATGTAGCCTAGTTGAGTTGTGTTTGATACCTCCTGTACGGTCACTGAGGCTGACTAGTTTGAAGCTTGGTTTATACGCGGGCCTAACATAGGGTCCAGCGCTTCAGACGATATGTGTCCGTTAGCGTTAATATGCTTAGCAATTATTTTCTGCAGTTTTGCCGATATAATTTTGTTGTTTATTGTGTATTTAATAATGCCTTATCGTAATATTCCTAAATTTCGCAATTTGTTACGTTTAACATAGGGTACATTACACGAGCCATACATTACTTGTAGTTATATAGACGGCCTGTCTTGTTATGGTTTATGTACGTTTTTGAATCAGTAAACACAGTTCATTAACATGTAATTTAAATGTGTAACGATTAGAACAGATCAGCGTAGTGTAAATTCTTTTTAATTAGTATTTTGTTATTTCCATCTGTTTACAGTCAATCAGAACCAACAACTCATAACCCATAACCCTAACCCCAAAACTTTTAGAACAAGATGTGAAGCAAACAAGTAATGATAAGATGTAACTCAAAACCTCCAGAATGGTAAAGATGTGTTATGATAAATCATTGAACAAAACAGAATTGAATCCACATCCTGTATGACAAAAACAGTAGATCAACCAGATCCCCTGAGCTGTAACAAACATAATAAACTGTTCAACTTTATCCGAGTGTTTGTTGTGAGTATTATAATTATGATGTATGCCAGTTCTCAAGCATTATATTTAAAGTGTGCTTTATTTAATATTATTATGGCTTATATAAGCAATGTTACCATAGTAACCGCGTGTCTGTACGATTAAGCCTGCCTTGTGATGAACAGTGGTGGAAAATAGTTTTATATACGTCTAATACGAATATATGGCGTTAAGTGTCTCGCCAGTGAATATGCATGCGGATAACATCTCTATGACAATAAGATTAGCCTATGAATTCCCAATCTGAACGATGTGGAAGAACGTTGATCTTGAAATTAATAATGGTATATACTCGCGGTACACTATGTAGTAACTACTTCATAGGAATTCCCTTATTTACAGCTTTGTGATTGGTCGATTACAAGGTACGCATCCATTGATGAATCAAAACATCCCAAATATACGATGGACTGTTCTCACGTGACAATGCTATTCGAATTCCCTTTACTGTGCGCTTTGCAAGGTTATTTAGTTTAATTTCCTCAAATCTTTATAACCCGTTCGTTTCACTATTGCCACCATGGAAACTTACTGTCCCCGAGGCTTCCGATAAATTAGTTGGGTTAGTCAGGAAGTCTGATCCGTCGAATTTGATTAAATGTTTCGTTAACGATCACATTAAATCTCAATTTTGTACACGGGTATACAGATGCTTTCAGATGTATGGAAACCCGCCGCCTAGGTACAGCTTTTTGTGTGCCATAATTGAAAGTTTTTCCAGCAAAAAGAATTTCTGATCGTTTGTCCGTGTTTACTGCCGAACTAATGGCTATTTCACAAGCGTTGCAGTGGATAGGGGAATTCAGACTACTAAGTGCTGTTATAATCTCGGATTCACTCTGCTCATTATTGGCTTTACGTAATTTCAACTGGTGTAGATCTCCGCCTTTGGTATATGACATGATACACTCAGTCACCAGACTATTTTATGATTTTATGAGAACACAGTTGTTTGTTTTGACTGGGTACCTGGACATTGTGGTATTGGTGGTAATGCAGTGGCTGACAATCTAACAAAAATGTCACTGCAGCCTTTTCACATAGACATACATTTAGGTCTCGCTGTTTCTGAGGCTCTTTCTTCTATAACAAGTCCATTTAAAGAGAGATGGCAACATCAATGGGATATTTCTGATAAAGGTAGATTTTTTAAACATAAATCCATCTGTATGGTTTCCCTATTTCAGTTTACCTACCAGCGAGTCAGAAGTGCTGATATATCGTCTTCTGTCAGCCCATTTCCCCTTGAACACGTACTTGTCGCCATTTAACATCCACCCCGATGGAAATTGTGTAAACTTTCTGGTTCCAGACACAAAAGAACACTTTCGTGTTTTGTAACACTTTCGGTACACTTCGTGAAAATATATACACTTGTTTACGTCTCGTAGGTGTGACTAAGTTCACACTGAGCACTCTTTAACCATCCAGATACGAATAGAAGCAAAAGTTATGCTGCAATTGCAAAATATATTTTGCAAACCCCCAAAACAATAATTTTATAATTTAGGTAAGTTTAGGTTCTATTATTAACATAAAGATATGGAGAGAATAGCGCCGTGAGGCTGCATGCGCCAGTGAAACCAAATAACCAAACCAAACCAATTTGTATTAACTACTTCAGAGGAATTCCCTTATTTACAGCTTTTTGATTGGTCGATTAAAAGGTACGCAGCCATTGACCAATGAAAACATCCCAAATATGAGACTCCGTTGAAATTGTCACGGTAAAACCACGGTGAGAATCCACCGTCAACAAGCTATGATATATGCGGCTAATGATTAATCGGTGTTTAATGACATGCTCCTGTTTATTTCCTTAAAATGAAAGCAGTACTCATCCAGAAGAAGACAAACAATAATGAAGGGAATTAAAGTTGAATGCTAGTAAACAATGATCATCTAGAGCTGACAACACGGATGAATCTCCGAAAACACTGACCTTTATCACAGAAAAAGAACACTCAAGGCATGCACAGAATCTTTATTCTGGACTACAGAATTTATATAGACCACAAAAACAAAAAACACAGACTTAATAGCGCTATTTATCTCAATAAGGTGAACACGAGATTTTCGATTACTGCGTTACTTTGCATTTTTACTTTTTACCACTGGTTGCTGTGAATAAACTCGTACATTTCCATGGTAAGTTGATCGGGTCGTGTGTTCCTTGCTGCTGATTATTGAGCATTGAAAAAACTGTCTCATTTGGTAGTGAAGGCAGATCAATAATGTGATTAGCATCTTTGAAAGAGGAATAATTGGGAGCTAAAAAAAACTGTTGTTTTTATCTAAATGTATTTGAAAGTGATCTTGATATGCCTAATGCCAGTTCTAAATGTGCTTTCTGTTTTTTTGTTTTCATTGACCTGTTTTGAGGAGCAGTTCTGTGATTTGCCGGTTAAGCTATGTGCCATGCGCCCATGCAGGATTGACAATCCGACACACTGGCCCCTGTCCGTCCTCATTTAAATTAAAATACCCATTGTGTAGGTGAATAGCCCCATCAAATAAACAACCAGTCACACTAGCCCCTGAACCGTGGCCCCGTACCCGAAATGTGTTGTGGATTTTCTGTAAGTAACGAAAGCACTGTTAGTGCTATCAGTTATTTCTCTATTAACATAATACAGTGGGGTTTTTTTGTGTTTTTTTTTTGTGGCATGTATCTTTCAATAATTACGAAGTAACGCTTGCACAGTTCACAGTATACTAATATACACTTATACCATGTCGATGACTCCTATAGCAACTTATATCCCAGTGGTCATATTTCTGGATATATAAAAATGGCCATTAGCTAATCAAGGGAAGGTATGGTTACACGCACCAACATTTTGACAGGGGATTCGAGAAGAATGATTTTTGTTAGATTGTCAATGTTCAGATGTGGGATGATGACGGTCATTAATGTTCATGATTAATGTTCCTTTTGGGTGTTTATCAATCTTAAGTTTTTTCTTGGTTATTATTTAATGAATTTCAGAAGACTTGAACGTAAAACTTAGCTTAGCTCAATTTATGCGCTGCTTATCAAATAAACAAAACAGACACCTCCAATGATGCCGACTATACACCGATGTAACAAAGTGTAGTATCGTAACATAAACAGATCTTCCTTAAGTATTGATGTGGCGGCTGACTGGTTCTCCAATAATCCCGGCTGTATTTTCAACCAACATACTTTGAGTCAGTGTTATCTACGGCATTCCGTTCGGGACAATGCAGACCGTCGATTAAACAGAGGGGTTGGTTAGTTTATTCAATTAAAGCACCTCTTTGCTTCTAAGGGTTAGTGTGTTTGGTTGACATTGACCCGATCGTCTCGATCCAGAAAGTTTATCGACCGAGCATGTCTGACCGTAAGGCCATTATGAGATGACTCTTAAAGAGGCTTTCTCGTAAGCTCTGCAGTGCAATCCAACAAAAAAGATGGTACTAAAACTCATTTTAGCAATATCGCTTGTTTCTTTTCGCTTATCCAAGGCAGACGTAGGCAATATCGAAATAATTGTCCTCAATCTTTACAACCAATATCCACCAAGCAGTGACCCTAGCCAACCCTAACACCCGTTCAACATAATTTGTAAAGCGGTATTTGATTGGACTATTTTCATTTCCAGTTGTCGTCTGTCCGTCGGTACGGGTTAAGCGTTCCATAGCAATTGGAAGAAATTGGTGATGACATTAGTATTGCATCTTGAGGATGTAATGTTGCTTGCCGAGGATCGAACTTGTAGAAAGCCGATACAGATTCTAACTTGTAGAAAAATGTACACAGGCTATAGTCAGACTTGCCTTATAAAATAAATGCAGCCATAAATCCAGCCAATAACCCGTACCCTTATATAGTACGTTCTGTGGGAGTTGGAGATCTTTGGAGAACGCCACAAAATGACCACCATTGTCGCATGTTATAAAATTTTAGACGTTTTCTTGATCATTTATTGCTCACATATAAAAGGCACAAAGCTCATTGTCCGATATACTTCCGTTAATATTCGTTTTAATTTTCAGGGAGTCCTGTCGATCCGTGCGATGATTTACCATCTGGTGTTCCACCTTAGTTAAGTGTAAAAGAGTAAGAAGCGGACATATAGGTAAATGCCCTAGCGTACGAATCAATCGATCGGTTTATATATTCAAAATTCGTCTTTATGAAAACGAACATCAAAACTCCCTGACCTGACCTTCAAGCAGTATATTGGCAATTCATATCTTAAAGATTGCAAGTGTGTTCAACATGCATTGTATATCCCATAGGATACCAAAGGCTATTTCACTTTTATGACAGCGTGTCAGCTCATTAATTGATGGCAGGAAACTTCTAAATATCACTTCTACAAGCAATAACAAGACAATCGCAAGATCTACTATAAGGCAAATCGGCTTCGTGTCGTTCCATAATCTCGGGGGGGGAATCGGGGTGACATTAAGCCCCTTTTATATAACCGCCTATCCAATAACTAAGACAACGTTCCCCCACAGTTGGTATTGTCAAATTGACCGTGTTTACCTTTCAGCTACTTCCTATGTGAGGTCCATATATAGCACTCCGAGTATAGGTCAAATTGGTTTACTTGGTGCATGCATCGTGCAATATTAACTGAAAGAATTAATTATTAAGTAACACTATTCAAAGAGAACTAGCTAAAGCCATCAACCGTCAATTATGCACTGTGTAACTCTGGAAGCCTTAGCTTAGTCAGGACCATTGCGCTAAACCTATAATATGCAGGGAACATGATGATAAAAACTGTACAAGGACGATATACAGTTTTTTATGGTATTTAATGAACGTAGTATATATGACAATCAATCCCTGGATAATATAAATTATATTCCATTCTATTATATACAATACTTTTGTGATTTGCTACCTGTGTGTCTTTATTAGGTTTGAACGACGGTCCTACGTTCTTGGATAAACTAATACCAACGTTCTGAATTAAGCATACTTTAACCTTAAACGGGAACACCTGTTGAGACTTTGGTCTGTTGTGGCAATAAATAAACCTAATTGTGTTTATTTATAACATGCTGTTATGTTTCAATTAATAGGTATCTTGAAATTAAGTTTTTCCCGCCAAGATTTGTTACGTAGCCGTATGGAGTTTATACAATAACTTTTTCCCCATACACATACGTCATCAAGCTTCTGACCAATTAAGTGCGTTAGATTTTTCAACAATTTAAAATCAATTTTTAACGCTAAATGAAATATAAAAAACAAAAGCAACACTTCATTTGATGGAAACATGTTTTAAGACATCATTCATCAGATGAAAATAAGTTTTTATTAACGCTTGTGGACATTTAAAACAGACTTTAAGTTAAGATATTTGTTGAAGAGCCAGACCTTGATGTTGTTCCACAAAGCAATCTTAGCTTCAAGGTAATCTCCATAAGCATGCCGACACAATACTTTCTGTACTTGTCACCATTATATTTATTGTATAATGGTGACCCGTACAGGCGTATTCATAATCTTAGGCTAGACGATTGCTTTGTGGAACGGGCACCTGTTTTTTTTTTTTTCAGCATAACTATGACTGATCATTCACGGCAGCAAATTTGAAATATCTCTCTGGTATTGTGCTACCATATATATGCATCTCTCACAAGTACCTATATATAGATTGGTCTTAATCGACAAATCACAGAACTGTTCCCCAAATCATGGTAATGAAAAAACAAGAATAGATAGCACATTTAGAACTGGCATTAGGCAGCTCAAGATCACTAACAAATACGTTTGGATAAAAAAAAACGGGGTTTCCCTCCAATTATTCCTCTTTCAAAAATGCTAATCACATTATTGATCTGCCTTCACTACCAAATGAGACATTTTTTGTCGTTGCTCAATAATCAGCATCAAGAATCGCACGACCCGATTAACTTACCATGGCAATGTACGAGTTTATTCACAGCAACCAGTGGGAAAACAGAAAACATGTAAAGTAACGCAGTAATAGAAAATCAATGTTCACCTAAATTGAGATAAATAGCCCTATTAAGTACATGGATGTTTTTATTTTTCATCTCTCATCTTAATTCTGCATTCCAAAACAACCGTTCTTCACAATCCTTAGGCGTTTTTTGTTCCCCAATAAAGGGCAATGTGTCTCAACATTACTTATGCATCTTCAAACAGAACTTAAGACACAAAATCAATCAAATGTCCTCGAGTTATCTTCTGAAAATACAAGAATCAGGGAATATACTGATCAGATAAGTCGGTTTAAATTTTCTACCAACATTAGGTGGTTGACAAAAATACTCTTGAGTAAAAGTTCATGTGGTATTTCAGTTACACATTTTTTTTTTTTAAATAACTGTGTTAATGGCGAAACAGACGTCGAATTGATGAACAGCAGCACGACTGGTCAAACTGATTTATTGGCACAGTGAAAATGTGTTAGTGCCATTTCCGCAAGCCTATTGAAGGCTGACCACACGCCAAGACTTCATTGTAAAATCGATGAGACATTATCGCAGCCAGTGTCTACGCGGATAGACACCTCTGGTCGTTACTGGTCCTGGAGGGAGACAATGAGGTCAATTACAGTTCGACCAATCCAAAGAATGAAAGAGGTGCCTTAATCACTCCAATGTAACTTTCCTGTCAACCTTACCCCATTGAGTATAAAAATATGGTAAAACTGTTTCAAGCATATTCGTGATTGCGGTTCACCCTCTTCATTGGGTTTATAAATTCCAGGGATGATCCAAAATAAAACATTCATCATTTCTTAAACGATTCCTTGTAATCTGTTCGGCCATGACTTGGTTTATATTATCGACCTTGCCAATATGGACCTATAACGGTGGCCTCTGGCTTCAGGTATTTGGTCAGATGAAATTTCAGTTAATTGGTTTTTTAAAGTGCTTATGTTTAAACACACATCGAATAGAAAGATTAATGGCGGCGTGAATGGTAAAAATGATTAATTGGCACACTGAAAGGGTGTTAGTGCCGTTTCCGCAGGCCTATTCCAGGCTGACCACGAGCCAAGATTTCATTGTAAAATCGATCGCAACCATTGTTTACGTGCATAGACACCTCTTGTCGTCAATTGTTCTTGACGGAGACGACGAGGTCAATCCCAGTCAAACCAGACTAATCCAAGCAACCAGAGGAGCTTTAATGAAACCTTTTCGTAACAGATCAGACTGGCGCACCATAGCTTATATAGGCTCCAGTTGTTTTTTTCTCCCAATTGCCGAAATGCAGTCGACCGTTTACAGGCATAACAATTTACAATAAAGATCTTTCACAGCATGATATGCGGATAGTGAGACGACTCATAACCCTTCATTTTGTCCTACAGATGAACTATGCATTTCCACAGAAATAAATCCAAAGGTAATATTCCGAACTAATACTTTAATCACATAGGAATCGTCATTGGGTCATATATTTGCGGCATATACATATTTTATGGCAAAGACGAAATTGCTCGTCTCCACCGAGAGTCGACCCTGGGGGATAACTGCATGGTGTATGCCTGTGGATCATTTAAGTTTAAAAGGGGCTAGAGCTACTTCCCTTTCATAAGAACTCTTTTGTGTCCTATACCCTACATCCATCTACGTATTGAGTTGTTTAAATGGTTTACCGAGCGATGATGGTAATAACAAGTTGTTTAATTGAACTATTTCATATAGCGTAATCAATAACGTAATAAATAAAAGGTTTAGACAGTCCAAACTAAGACACATAATAAACCACGTTTTCTTATCTTAAACGTACTGCCACTTTCGTTATGAAAAGTTTACATTATTGAGTGTTCTATTTTCAATTTTATAAAAGAAATTATTCTTTTGTTGCAGTTTTACGGAGTTTTATTGATTGGTTGAGCACAACGTTATAAAAGCTTATGTTCAAGATCTCCCTGCCTTGATCAATTCCTCAAATATGTCTCCGAATGCTCGAGTACGAATGATCTCACCTTGCGATTTGCGACACCCAACGATGCTCAATTTATACGGCACTAATTAATAGATATGAACTGTCGTAACATCGAACCTTCGGAATCATGTGCTCTTCTTACTTGGCCTCAGTTGCTCAAGATAAAATGATTCGAAGTTACTCCCAAATAAACGGGGGGGGGGGGGGCTTGGCTTAGTGGGAGCGGGGG
>JARFOD010100815.1:0-16543 GCA_031763545.1 Mopalia muscosa
CCCCCCCCCCCCCGTCACCCCCCTCTCCGCACCACCGATGCCCGGTTTTACATATATATATTATTACGACCTTATTCCACGTAGTAATCGTATTGGAGAATAACGATCCATCTGTCGAGCATTACCTGAAGACAGATGTTTTACTATTTAATGAATAAGGGGAAATAGCTGCCTTTCCGGGTTATTATATGACCAGACACCGGCAGAACGTTTCTGTAATCCATGCATAATTCAAACGGACTAAATTGATACCTGAGTCTTTAAAGATGGGAAAATACAACAAATGCATCTCTCCACCCAATAGAAAATGTCTTAAAGTATATATTAATTTTTTTGTTGTTGAACTCGAGACATATCCTTGCTTTATAACTTTTCTTAAGTAGACAAGCCTATGCTGTTCGCGGTCAGTATTCGACGCAGACATTTTGTCTGAAATCAGCCAATCAAATTGAGTATAGACCAACTATAACCTTGATGCAATCTGGCTCCATTTAAACCTGTGTTATGTTAGCAACTTTGAAACAGTGTCTAATACAGTTTTCTTTCTTCAACTACAGGAAATTTGTAATTGAATCAAAGGTAAATCTTTCGGGAGCAATTTCATGTCGACCTGCGCTTCACAGGACAGTTAAAACACTATGGGTATGTTACTTGAGCGTAGTGAATAGTCAACACGGAGCTACGGTCAACTGTGTCAGTTAAGACAACTACCATACGCTTCAGACGGGACGCTGAGAACGGCTTAAAGGCTCGCGGTCTCGCGGTCTCACATGCGGTAACAGCATTCACATTTTACAACCTCTTGGTGAGGTAAAAATAACAAACAATTCCTGTATTTTTTTAAACTAGAATAGCTGGTGGGCTTTACTTCATCTTGTTTTCGAGTAAGGAGATGAAAAATGTTGGCCTATATATATAGCTTAAACACATTATATATACATGTACTAACATGTATATATGCCTGTACTATATAATGACGGTACTTGGATATAAACTTATTTAGTATCTGTATGCTAATCATCGGCTGATCTGGGTGCAGGCATGTATAAGCCTACTGCCCAAATTTTTTTTATAGTATAAAAATATAAATTTAGGCTGGAAATGAGTATTCGTTCTCTAGAAATACAATAATGTGCATTGGGTTTATGAGTAGGCCAATATGGTAGAATACAAACAAACCTAACCGCTTAAAGCTTGATAAGCAATTATAATTTGAATATCTGGGACAGTTTTTATTACATCTAAAGTTGTTTGCTTGAATCTCACTGACGTACGACTGATCTGTGTGTCACTTTCGATTGACATCTTGTGTAGGCCTAATCTTTTGTTTAGGGTGGACGATATACGACTGAATAAGGTCCCGTGGTCCATTTCTGAACTGGAAAACACAGCGCGTCACATACCCATTCCTGTGTACCCCAACACACAGAAGACTGTTAGTATACATATGTCTGCGCCCAGTGACTTGTTAAACAAAGGCCGTATATTGTTTTAGGTCTTTGTTTTATTTGTGGTCAGATTTTGTCTGACATTGGCTTAACCAGCCTTGGTAATTGTATTAGTGGCTACCGTATACATGCATGTGTATTTTTTTGTTATCCCCTCTTTTAATGGCGAGCGCCTTTTGAGGCATATCTACCATATCAGACCTGTATGTGTCTGGCACGGAATTTAATATTTTAACAGGTCAACACGACATGTGACATGTAACAATATTGTTTGTTTGTATGATTGATTGGGGTTTAGCAACAAGGCAATTTCACTAACACGATGAAGGATTCTTCATCTGTTACTATGCCGTTCTTTGATACGATAGAACACCAAGAGGATACACCACGATTGGCAGAGAAATTTTGTAAGACTCTCATACACTAAATGTTGAGGACTATAAGTGAATCCGTATAAGTGGAACATACATGTAGAAGGAACGTCACTTGTCCTACTCGCCACTACCTGATGAACCAAAGTCACAGGCCATGCTACACTTTCACAGATGATAGGGAAATCCAACAGGTGAATTCTTTAAAATTTCTAGTTATTTTATTTAATGACAATTTGAGTTGAACACATTCCATATATCGAGGAAGATTGGACTAATAAACCACCTTATTGAGGAATATATTTTTTTTAAAAGAATCCCATTTTATATTTTTCTTTGAGTGACCCATATATTTCCTTTGGGCAAGTACATATCGTACGCCTTTAACATACCTGTATCCCCTACAAAAAAGAGCGGTACTTGTCATCATCCTTTCAAAGCGTGTAGAGCATACATCACCCATTTTTTAAAGTTTCAAACCATTCCATTCTATCTTCTTTAATAACATATACCATGCGCTTATAACAAAACACAAGCTATATGATCAGTCTACTCTTGTTCCAGACGATTTGCAGAATGATGCTGTTAAACAAAAATATTGCTATAGTTAAAACAAGAGAAATATGGAACCTGATCTTGAGGTGATCATTTATTGGAGCAATCTTTCTCGCCATCTATTTTGTTCAACGGGGCCCAGGGAATGGAACATAATTCCTACATCGATTTGAACCCTCATCTCGGTGTCACTCATAAAATGAAAATTAAAACATACCATTCGAATATTTCATACTATAATTCATAGTTTCATTTACTAATAATAATATTAAACACAGCACGCATTATTCAAAATTATGGTCGATTTTCAGAACACCCCTTGTACCTTATTTCTTGTGCAGATTTTCAACATATGCATGACCTGCTAAATCTGCCTGATATGTTAAATGATAAACTCCCCATTGACCTATTTTAGCTACTACAACAGTATGAACATTTGTTGTAATATATATATTTTTTTTATTATTTAGCATGTATGTTTGTTTGAATAATTGTCTGGCTTCTTTTATAATTCCTATATATTCTTGTACATGTCGCTACTATGTTCACTGCTGACGATGGCAAAATAAAGCCGAAATATTCAGTCAAAATGAGTCTTTCATTCTTCGGAGTTGCACAACTTGTGTACCATGTTAAAATTATCAGTGAGACTAATGGATTTTATTAAACGGTGCCTCATTATTTAAAAAAAAAAGATTATAACGTCCCCTGTGGGGTTTTATCTATCCCAATTTGGAAAGTCTTAGAAAAATGTAAAATACAACTTTCAGAAAACATCTCAGAAAATGAAAGACGAGCTTGTAAAACTGAATCACCCTTACTAGATCGCAATGTGGTCTTTACAATGGTACAAACTTGAAGTTTTCTAGACATACTGCTTGGAAAATGTACATTCTGTTTTAGAAATGGGCTTTTAAAGTTTTGCAACTTAAATATCTGATCCGTGGAAGGCTAAATTATAGGCTCCAGATTTAACTGTTTGTAATTGGAATTTCGAATTATTTTTATCATTTTTTAAAAAAATTTTTGAGTACATTATTTTTGATTTAAGCAATAATTAAAAAAAAAAGGATTAATTTTGAGTCCAAGACCTTAAGCAATATACATGTACACTATACATGAAATGATTCAAACATCGGTAAGATTAACATTTTAACAAGACCATTTAAGTAATAAGACAAAACACAATGAGCTTGAGTAGATAGTCCGTAAAGACAAGTTGAGAAACACTGAATTCTGAGTGTGCTAATGACTCGAAAATTGTGCCATTTATACGTAACCAAGTTTATATTCCCGTTAATTGTAAACGGGAATCCGACTTATTCGTGTTCTTTTTGTATTACCTTTTGTTGTTGTATATGGAGGAAATAGTAATTCTTATGGTTTATGTGTCTTTTTGGTAAGGTTATAAGGCTGTAGTAAAAGTTACTCCACACATATGACGGCGTGTCAGCCAAGAGAATAAAGAAAGCTGCCCAGACCGCCGCTGGTGCCAAGGCAGATTGCACTGCCATCATAGGACGAAAGTCATCACTAACGGATCGGATTCCTGATCGCCATTACCATAGAGAAGACCAATGCAACAGGCAGCAGTCTCGATCCAAAGACAAGGGTAATATTTCGATAATACCGTTTAATAGTTATAGTTCCATACTAAGATATAGCTTTAAATTGACTTATTACTTAGAACTTCTTATATTTTCATACTAAGATATAGCTTTAAATTGACTCATTACTTAGAACCCTGACGATATGATTGAGATCATAAATATTTTGTTACAAATAACACAGTTGAATTAAATGCATACAGGAAAGGACAACAGACAAAGTAAGCGAAATATAGGCATTCCAGTGCATTTAAAAGGAATAACTCCACATCATTGGGATTTAGTTAGAAGTTTTTATTTTTTTTTTGCAATATAATCGTCCTTACGGTTTAAATAAAAACCAAAAGTAGAACTAGCTCGTTTAAATGTAATTTTTGAAATTGCATTTGTCCTTGATCCAGCCTGCAGGGACATTGTCTCATTATTTTATCAACTGAAATTGTCCGTTTATATCCACATGATTTAATATTGATCCGAGAGGAAGCTTATTTTGTAACCAGTTGATTGGCCTTGTCTGAGCTCGTTGACATGGTCATCCATCATACCAATGAACAATGAGTATGTTGCACCCCAGATTTTACCGATACCACACTAGTGTCCATAGAGGTTAGAGATATAAAGCGGGAACTAAGGATTTTACAAATTAAAGGCATGCTGCTTGTTTGCTAAGCCTTTAATGTCGTCCACATACGCTAGTCTTCGTTTTAACGCACTGGAAGACCGAAAGGAAACCACATAAAAACACAACATTGTCTAGGGCATTTTGTGCATGAGGGTTTAATGTCTTACTCAAGGGTATTTCACTTATATGAGAAAGCGTTCTTCTTTCTTTACTCTCGCAGTCATAAATACGGGGACAATCGGATGATAATCTCGTGTACAAAAGCCCTGCGATATTAGTGTCACCTTGTGTGACCTTCATTTGTCCAAGTTCGACTGAGGAAGTAGAATATGTGAGAGATACATAACAGGACGATACGTAATCCGATAAGCCAACCATTGAGGTGACCCCTCTTTCGCAGAAAAAAAGGCAGTTTTACAACTTAATTAGACTTACTGCACCAATTTGTACGGACCGTAAATTCTGCAATTGCCCTAAAACCTTATTTCGACTATCAATTGAACGATTAAAAATATTGTTATTTTGATGTGATTTATTTTTATCCCAGCACAATGTAATTTCGGAGAAAAAAAAGGCAGACGTAAAACATCTTGCTTCTGACAGTGCATTACTTAGTGTTTAATACAATCTGGTAAAAGACAGACATAACAATTCGTATCAGGATGTACGTTAAATCTATACAAATGCGAAGTAACAGGCAAATGTCCACTTAACTAAGGGTGGACAGAAATGTCAGCCACTCCAGAGTTAAATAATTCCACTTTAAATGATACCAGAGGATTAAACTTAAAAAAGAATCGACCGGTATTGCATTCATTCCACGTCTGTTGCCACATCTGAGAAAAGTAATTGTGGCTAGTTGACATAACCTCTGAAACAGTCAAAGGTATATAAGTTGTAATAATATTGTTGTTTAAAGATGACTTGGCCAGCCTGTCAGCATTTTTGATTTCCTGTATATTGGAGTGTTCATAATGCACGTCCACCCGGATGTATTATATAAGTAGCACATAACCCCTCAACTCCAACAGCAAAATGTTGTATTCACAATTTCTTTAGGTTTTAAAAGGAGTGCACGGGTTCGTGTCAATCGGAAGATGTCATTACGCTCGACTAATTCATATGACTGGTGGTTGGAGGGAGCTTTTTCTTTCGATGCCGCTCACAGATAAATAGGAGAACGGGAAACCGATATGTTTGTGATGTACTTGTATTTGTATTGAAATCCGTAATTGTCCTTTTTTGTCCTGTCTTGCCTGCGCCTGTTGCCAGTGGCGTCGATGGGGGTTTCCTTTACCCAATGAACTGGCACGCCGTTAGATATATCTTTGTTCGGATGTAAATGACCAAACACAAACGCTGCACAAAAAAGAACGACTAAGATATCAATGTGATACACACTTAAATTAATAGACAAGGGAAGATCAAATTCCACACATTTTACAGACTTGGCTGTTCGTATATCCTGGTTGAACCGGATGCTTTCTGGTGTAAACTGTTAGAACGGAAGTAATTATTCCTTCATCGCCTCTGTTAACTACATTATTTATCTCCATTAAACACAATCTTAAGCGTTTTATAGGGATTGTTCACGCCAAGCTTGTTGTCTTTTTATAAGATAATTACGTATACTATGTCTTCTCAATTAGCCGTTTTATTTTGTTTCCTGGCGGGGTTGATTTATCTTCTACACTCAGCACCCCTTTGACCAGATAACGTGGATTAGGGTCATTATATTCTGAGTATTCGATAAACACTTTCTGTTCGGACAAGTGAAAAGTAGTAGAAAGACGCTGGGCCGCGTGCATGGACTACGTGGTCGGCAGTTACTGTTGGCGACTAGGCACTGTACTATGAAGGTCGTGCGTTCGATTTCCAGTCCGGCTTTAGCATGCATACAATTCTGACATGGAATCAAACTAAGAAAGTACTATCTCAATATGTTGACAACAAACATTGTCTCAGATTAGAAATCTGGTACATGTTTATCATCTGCTGGTGTAAGAGTCGGGTTTTAGTAAAGCTTATTGGAGCGAAAAGGTTGGAGCGAAAACCTGCGTTTGAAGGTTATTCCTAGGATAAGGTTTGCCTTAGAAGCGAATTAAGCCCTATCTCAGCACGACACCTATACATTTTTGGAGACACAATCTGTATATACACAACCACAAATGTTTATTCAGATATTAATACAACTTGAAGTGATTAGATACATGTATATGCTCTGAATATAAATTTCCCTAAGTTATTAAGCCGAAATGCCAAAAACCTTCATCCTCAAATTATACCCAAACTGTTGATATAAACAGGATTAGGGAAACAATATTTCTCAAAAAGTAACTCTTATATTCCATACAGGTGCACCAAGTGGCCTGGAATTAGCTCTTATTCAGTGTGTATTCTTCAGTTGAAACACAGCTTTATGGATGTTGTATGTAGCTTGAATGATCCATTCTCCTCATGCCTATTAAAGAAGAACTGTATAAAAAATGGAAAACAATTCCTGAAAATAAAAAAATAACAACAAGGAAAGCATTATAAAATAAAAGTTTGTACTCTCCAATGTTATTTTAAACCTCATCCCTCATTACGCTTCTATTTATCGTTTAACCCTCTTTAAAGTGTCCAAATAGTTATTATACGGAATATTAAAGTCCCGGGTACGAAATCGCTTCCTTTAAACTTTCGCTTTATATCTCGCGAATTTCTTCAGTCAAATGACGTGTTTTACATATCAAATCATATTTGGAACACCTAAAAATGGCGCGGCGACAACAGCGAAAATGTGATAACAAACGTAAAGCGAAAACCAAAGAAACCGCTGATTTAAGTTGAAAATAGCAACGTCTGTAAAACTGGGACGCTTTAAATACCCACGGTGAGTACAAACCTTTGTTTTGCTTTGATTTATTTATTGTTATTTGTCGATTTCCAGGAACCCAATTTCCGATACGGCAACTGGTAAAATGGTAAACTAAACGAGTATTGCAGCCCCAAAGTACTAAATGTAACGACAAGATTAGATATGGATCTAGTTTTATCAAACCCAGACAAAATGCAATCCGTATTGTAATTATTTTCAATATCATACTTAAATATCCATCACTCTTTGTATTTTTCAAATAAAAATGATGTTTTATGCCAAACACATAATTTCGCCCATAGTCAAACGATGAAATAACTAGGTAATTTCTGAAATTGCATCCATTCTTTTTCTGTTTCCCCGCATTAAGAAACAATTTATTGTTTTGACAAAAACAGTCACGTGATAAACACAAGATTCTTTATTCGTTCCCCAAGGACCCTCAATGTCGAATAGTTTGGAATGTTAATACTGACAGTATGCGCTCACAAACACATGTTGTCGACACTGTTTTTAAGGATATAGATAAAAATACAATAATTCAAATCTGGTAAGCATCGTAAACTTAAAGGCAATTCTGTCAAGACCAAAATACAGCAGTTATAGGACAGATTATATATTTACCGGACACTGGTGTCGTCGCTCAGGGACTCACGAGAAATAGTTGTGGTGCTGATTTCGCTAAAGTAAAATAACAACCACATACAAAACACTGGAACGAGTGGAATGCTTTTTGAAATAACAAATTCATAATTTTCACATCAAGGTACTACGCAGACTGGCATAAGTCTTGTCAGAATTGCGATATTCATACGTCCAACACTGCAATAGCATACAGTTTGTCATATTTTAATTACTGCCTTGCTCTGAGGGCTGTTATGTTAGTAAAATGACATTTAAATGGACCAAAACCCACGGGGTGTTTTCTTCTGTATTAAAAGCTTAGCTGTAAAGTTGTATTTTGCCTTTACCAGATTGGCTGTATAAGAGTTAGCCGTTATAGTGCGCGTCAGGGTTAAGACATGTTTTGTTAGATATAAGTTGTTATTCTGTTAAAATCGTCGAGTGAACATATTTTATCCTGCTTGTTGGCCAATGTACTACATACTTATGGATTTTCTATCTGTTCCAGGCTGTGGTCACTGCTTGTCAAGTCTGTGACTGATTGATTGGGGTTTAACATAGTTTCAATTTACTTGGTGATGGAGTAAGATAAGATGAACATGTGTTGTTGTTTTTCTCCCATTAATTTCATTCAGGGCAAGTAGCTACTATTTTTTTGTCTCTCAAATATTGAGCCATTTGGCGACAGATCTCTTCCCATCAGAGTTTTTCGAAAGAACACTCCCAACACATATATCCCTGTGGTATAATCTATCTTCAGGCGGAAGATTTACCTGAGCGCTGTTGTTATTCGGCGGTGTAGAGGGGGACTTATTTTAATAGAAAAAAGTAGATGATGGTTTGTGTTTATATTCGGGCCATTATAAATCTACATTGTGATTATATGTATTTGTATATGTAAATGTGGACAAATTGTCAACAATTTTGAAAAAACAGTACAAATCATCTGTTGCGAGCAAAATTGACGGTTAAGGTTGCCCATAGGGTGGGTTCACAGTCGCATGAGTACAATTGCCTGGGGTACTATGTAAAACAGTGAGCGAGCAATCAATCAGCTAAAATTTGATTTAAAAAAGGTAGTTTGGACAAAACTATCCCGTAAGGTTTGCTCAACAACTGTGTAATCTATACCTCTTGATTATTTAAGTTACTTACAAGATCCAGGCACTTGGAAAAGATCCGAGGAGTTCTTGATGCGTATAAATATTGTTTTCTAATCAAATCATGAATTAACAAGTATGGAGTTTTTGAAATTACATCTGTCTTTATTCTTCTTCACTCTGATCAATTTATTGTTTGGACAAAAGAATGATAAAATTTAATATATACTCTGTCAAAAAAGAAATGCATAGGAGAAATCTTAATAGAATTATCTATTTAATACAAAGCTTGAGAGTTCAGTAATTTTGGCAGGTATTACAGTGAAAGTTGGTACAATTATGTGGTAATTTTCGCGCAATAGACTGGCGGCAGCAGAGGTTATTCGTCACCGAATAGCGCCGCACGAGAGTGTAAATTTCAGTACTTAATGTGGCCATACTGCATCTAGTGCTTGGGACGGTTGCGGAAGGGTTTGGGGCGCTGGGTTCAGCTGGCGTAAACGTCTGTTCGTGTCACAAAGATGTCACAATACGGTTGAGATCTGGTGGCCTTGATGTCCATGATAACACATTAGATGTTCTCATCCGATAGGTATTTCACTGGTAAATGTGCCATATGCGGCCTGACATTGATATGCTGAAGGGTTATCTCTGTCGATTCATAATGTGAACATGGTAGGGCGCAGAATTTCATCCCGATAGAGTTGCCTAGTACAAGCACCAGTTCACTTCTATCTGTAAAGGAGATGGCTCTCCACATCACGACAATGCCTCCACTGAATCTGTGAACTTACACGGCGCAGTTGTTGGCAAAACGTCCATTGCAGGACTTGTATCAGCTCCTCGAAGTCGGTTCCGAATGGTTTGTGCAGGCACCCGTCCTAAGCCAGGTACTTGTCAAGCTGTGGTAGTTCGTTAACGCAAGTGATGGACCGGAATGTAGCGATCGTGTGCAGCTGTAAAGCGAAGTCTACCCTTTCGGTCCCGGTCTTATTTTTTTCCAGTGAAATTGACCACGTGGTCCCATTCCAGAAGCTTTCAAAAACAAAATCATCCATGACCATTGTACACAAGAAACGATATTTTTTTTTAATTCAAGACTTTCGGGTGACATTTCAACTATGCGTTTCTTTTTTGACATAATATTGTTACCGGACACTAGCGTCTTCCACCAGGGGTTTCTTTGGTTTCTAACACGTTAAAATGTTGGCAACTTTTTTAAACTAAAATCACAAATCATTCATAAACCGGAAGTCAAATTATAAATTTGTCAAGCGAGTGCATGCTTGGCAAAGGAATCACATCTTTTCGTCTTCCTCATTGATATATTTATTCACCATAGTTCATACAAATAAATGAAAAAAAAGCAGTGTGCATAGTTGTGCATAACATGGCGGGAATAAAGTCCCATAGGGTTTGCTCAACTTCATTATTGAATATAATGAATTGATCAATTTGATAGGGTACAAATGGAAACTTTTACAAGATTAAATACAATATTCATATTATATCAAATGCTTCTAGCTATATGTGTGGCTCTATAATAGTTCCGAGGCCGTCAACTGTACAGTTGTTGATCAGGAATATCGCCTTGGATGCAATCTCATAAGTGTGGATTAAACAATAAACTAGTATTATTCTCGTTTATTCTTTCGCATTGTAAGAGGCTTGTATGGATTTACTCATAGAATAGCCGATAAGGATAACATATGGACATTGTCACAACAGTACAAATGTCGTGGTTTCTTTTTCACCCAATGGCTACAGATTTGTACATTGTTCCTTGTCTGCAAATAGACAAAGTTTTATCCCTCTTAACTCGGGAATAGTTAATCAGATAAGTGATTACTTAGAAGAAAACATTGCGTGAATTTTTTTTACTGTTTATTCAAATATACTGTCCAAAATGGACTTTCTTTCAAAAAACCTTTGTCTTTGAACAATTCTCAACGTTTCGTTTTATTATTTTACAATTTTTTCATTCTATCCATATTTTTTCTGGCGTTACCAAATACGATTTCAAGTAGAATGTAATATGTGAAGGGAAGCCCAAGAAAAAGGATTAAAAGTTAAGAAAATTCTCGGACCGTTGGTTGGTTAGGAATGCTGTCTCGAATTGACCCGGATTGGTAATGATACAGTGTGAGTTCTCAATTAACATCTAACTGGAGAGGAATTCTAGCCTTTTTTCAGTTTTATTGTTACTTATCAACTTAAATCGGATGTCAACTGTAAGACCAAATGGTATATTTAATTATTCTGTTATTTACCATTTTTACAAAATACCAGTTTGTAATTTGAATTATATCTAACCCATACCATTTGTTTGTTAATATTTATAAATTCTTTATATACTATGTAAATGAACATTACCTTCTCTCGAGATTACTGTACTGTAGAAACTTATATGTGAGAGTTTGTCTAGAATATGAGATGATATATCAATTTAAATTAATCGACATACCTCTGCAAGTATGATTACTGTCCTTATACATAAAACTAAAATATTTTCTAATCTTAGTTTGTGACAAAGTCATATGTACACTGCAGTGAGTGTAATACGGTTTTAAACAAATTATTAGTGAATACTGTTGATAGTAGAGAAATGTGTTATGAAAAGTATACCAATATTTTGTACGATTACCCCGGCTTCACTGTGGGGTTAGATGTGGTTGTCCTTTAAATTTCATAATTAAGACGACTGCTGAGCTATCATTGTAAGGTATGTGTGGGGTGTTTTAGATCCGTGTCTTGTTATTTTATTTTGTGTGTTATTTTGAGAGCATTAAGCCGCTAGTAGCAACTTTTCAGCAAATTAGCGGTAAACAGTAAACAAACCGTGTAGAAATACACCCCTGAGTACAGGCTTATATATTTTCCGAATTACATGGACCAAGAGTTGACCTCACGCCTTTTTCATAGTGGTCTACATAATCTGTTTAAAAAATCCGGTAAAAAAAGATACCCGTTTTGTTTGTCGCCACTTAATGATCTGACGCAAGAACCCGCTAATGGGTGTTCGATAAGACCAGGTTCTCTGAGATCCATGAAAGACCACTGTTTCAGGTGTGCCACAACAACCCAGTTTTTATCAATAGACTGTGATCAACACCGAGTCATGCAGAGAGAAGCTTTGGATTTGCACAAATAATATATATATTGTTGCAGACTTGGACGTCAAAGTCGAATGGTCTATAAGTTGGATACCTGGGTCTTAGAAAAAAAATCAATATTAAAAATGATAGTGATAAGTTATCTGTAAAATTAAATACAACAGAGGAAGTGTTCGGCATTAGCACAACAGTTTTGTAAGCGGCTCTTTGAATGATTAATTTTGCAAACCAATCGACCCCATTTTGTGTGCCTTTACGTGAGATCATTATATAGCGGCTCACATAAATATGGTGTCCTTTTGGTTCCATTTTCAGTCAGATTGCAGACGATATTCAGTTACCAAACGCACAGCTGAATGAAGCTAAAAGATTGTGCCATGCTTATTGTTTCATTAGTCAGTTGCATAATTCCTTATTTGTTCCGCCTTCCATCTTCGTTGATTCCGTATCACATGTTTTATCTTAAGCGTACTATATTGAAAACATCTCTGTTATATCAGTATGTTAAAACGCTATCTTGTGTTTAACCATCTCGCCTTGTAATCTTACCAGACGTCAGTCTTTTGCATAAAGATGTTGTAGCCTTGGTGCTTTCTGCGCTAAGGTGCAATTTAACAACAAACAATATGCGTCTGTTTTATAAGGTTTTGTGGCCGTCCTACTTTGTCTTGTCTTATTTTGGCGCCACAGGCGTCTCAAGTAGTTACTTTCACCTATAGTGTTGACACACAGTGAAATGAGCAAAATAGCATTAAGTACCACAATGGGCAACACGAAACATCAATTAAACAACCACACAAGTGTTAATCTTGATCACTTAGTTCAGTCTATATGATTGATTATTTGTCAGCTATAACGCAATTCGCTGATATAATAAAATAACAAATCTCTTCAACTGCAGACCCACTTGTCCGGTTAAAAAGCTCTTCGGTCCTTATACAGGCCTCGTATTTCCTCGGTATTTCTGTCCTATTTTGTGACAATTAACGGTTTCAGGCAATAGAAAACAAACGTCATAAATGTGCCTAATACACGACTAAAGCACTCACTGAGATTTTATGACGTGATATTGTACTGTCTCAGTTTCCCCGTCCGTTCGTTTTTGTCCAGCAATAAAACCAGCCAAGTCTTCAGGCACATCTGTCAGCCATTATAACATAACAGACTTTTACAACTCAATGGCAAACTAGTCCTACTGATGACGTCGCCGACGTATTGACATTTGGAGCCAAACCCAGAGGGTTGATGCGAGTTAATTAATATTATTCGGTCATTTCTTGCCATTTCACAAATATTTTCTTACCTTTGTTCAAGAAGATAATGACGGAATTTGGTAAGATATTTGACAACTTAAACATCTTTATTCGTTACTAGCTAATAACGATGCCAAATAAAACGCAATGCGATCACTCTTTCGCAGAGGCTTAACCATTTTTTCTGTTCTTCCTGCATTCGACATGATCTTGATTGCAGCTAGTATGGATTGAACTGTAGGCGTACTGACTTCTACAGGAATCCTTCTGGCCAGGAATAATATTGGCCAGGTCCCTGCTGTCACTAGGTGTGAGGGTCATATACGGAACTGTTTAAGCCAAATAGAGCGAATGAGCTTTAATTTAAACTAAATGAATCATATTAATAATCCATTTAAATATTTATATTAAAATGTATTATTTCCTTAACAATTGTCCATATCATCACCATATCACTGACATCATGACTATTCCCGACACTTTATATTGACCTGATACATAACAGCACTATCCCATTATCACTAGCTCTAAGAAACTCAAAAATTATCGATCGAGCTCAACACTGGAATTGTCTATTATTCAAGTAAGCTTGGGCGATAAAAATCCGAACACCTACTTAAACAACGGGGTTAAGGCTTCAAAAGAACTAATTATTTTCCAAAAGTTAACGACATCCCCCCCCCCAGGCACCCCGCCTTCCCCCCACTCCATTTCCATTTCTCCCACAAAGAAAACAGTCACAGAGTTCACTTTATCTTGTTTTTTCTGAGTAGATGACGTCTATTACACCAGCTCATAGCATACCTGTTTTGTGTAAGTAGACTACTTGCATCTAAATTTTCCTACATAGCTATTTGGTTTGTTCTTTTGTTTCACATATTCACGATGATACCTTAATAGAGAGACCGAAATATAGAATACCAAAAATGACTTCTCAATATTCGTGGTTGCATTTATTTATTTTTAATATACTAATAGGTAAAGTTTATTCCTTGTTTAATTTCACCAAGCATAGGATTGACTCTGTATGATTGTAATGGGGATTTAACCTAAGGAATCATCTAGCAAGACATGTGTTTCAAAAGCTGACACACTGCTTGTTAACGCACACTGCGAGTCGGTGTCGTTTCTTTAGACAGGGTAAAGTAGTTGGCCGAAATGTGGCAAACTAGTCGGATCCACGCCATTGGGTCGGAACTAGACAACCGATTAAAACTACTTTACGTGTCACGCCAAGCGTTTCACTGGAATGTAGTAAAGTGGTAGAAACGAACATAGTTATAGGTACTGGGCCTGTATTGTCTATCTGACTCGGTCTTGCTGGACCCGGTGATCGATTTTCATAACTCCCATTGGATTTAGTCTCTTATGCAGAAGAATATAAATCTGTAGAAGATATATGTACATATTTTTGAAAGCTTGAATACTCAGTATTACAGATATGTGAATAAAATATAAATATTATTTCTAAAAATATTGCAAAATGAGTAAATGTCAACAGAACAAAATAGACTCCACGGTTTATCTCTCGAAGTCTAAAAAAATAAGTTGACTGATAAGCATTGGTCCCTGAACTAGTAAATGGTGCCTCGTTTTTTAAGCAAAATTAATGAGAAGGGTCCCAGTAGATTAGTTTTACTACAGCACCATGGAAAGTCTTTTAAAAAAGTAAAGTACAATTTTCAGAAAACATTTAAACAAGGACGTGGCACTATTGACTACATCTGATTGTTCTCTTTGGAATGGTACAAATTTGAAGTTTCTAATATGAATAGTTTTTTTTTTAATACGCCTCGGAAAATATAGTCAGCATAAAAAGGAACTGCCAGAAATAGGCAATTAAACTTTTGTGACTTGAATATATGATCATGGGAAAACAAAAAAGGCTTCAATTTAGCTGAATGTAATTATAATTTAGCTTGATTTGTTTCGCCAACATATAGTTTGAAAATGTAAGCAGTAAAAATAATTTAATTCATTTTGAACGAAAAGGGTCCATTAAGCTTTAACTTATTTAACTCTTGATTTAGGTTTAAATAAAGTACAAATTTAATGAATCATAAGAACAGACTTCACATCACAAGTCATTTACCAAGAACAGCTAGAGGAATAAACCTGAAGATGAAGTCAGAATAAAGATGTGTTAATTCTCTGGCTGCTACCTAAACATGTAAACATAATCTTACATAGTTCACACTTGATCTGATACAACTTTTTCATATAACTTTAAGAATGTTGATGTATTGTTTCGTTGAGTGGAGGTGATTACTGACTGGTCTGCCTGATTTGATAATGTTATTAATTCAAAAGTGCAGCGGAACTATTGGTATGGTTGTGATTGGGTTTCTAGTTAGCCAAAGTAGAGCGGTTTTATACAACTGTTATTGCAAACTATTACATTTGCCTTCTAGATTACTATTTTGCGAAAGGTTCCTTTAAAGGATTTGCCTTTAGCTTTAATTTCTGTCATGCAAGTCCACTTATGTTGTCACTGATAAATTTATCATACAACGGCAATGACCACTATTTGGGTATCAGTATTTCATTAAGAGTCAGGCATTTGGTTTGTCAGTCAGTGATCAGTTCCATTGTTTGGAAACAGTACGATTCCATATCTGACAGGCAGAGAATCAACACGCCTTTATTGTGACTTCTTCTTCAGGTTTATTCGTCTAGCTGTATTTGGTAAATGACTTGTGAAGTGAAGTTTGCACTTATGATTCATTAAACTTGTACTTTATTTATACCTAAATCAGGAGTTTGTCTCAAACTTTCAAATGAGTTTCTTTGTCCTGCATTCTTGTCCACCCTTTAAAGTGCGACAGTTCGGCGTAGTCCACAAATACCCCCCAACTACCACGTCTTGCATTTAGTTTCGGGTTAGGTTTCGTGTTGTCCTTTAGAGTAAGTATAAGGGTTAGGTTTAGTATTAACCTTAACCCAGAACTAAAAAAATGGACGTATATCTTACGTGACGGATAGGCACTTCT
>JARFOD010100826.1:0-16539 GCA_031763545.1 Mopalia muscosa
AATCAAGACAAATTTCTAGTAAAGTCAGGGGGAGAAGTCTCTTGATTGTACCAGGGGCTTAGAAATCAAAAGTATGGTGTCCAAAATGGTCATTTTACTTCAGTTTTTAAGTAACTGGGTGTACGACTTTAACAGTTTCCCTATCTCCTGCCTGTTAAAGTTTCTTTACACTGGGTGCCCAAACGAGCCAACTGGTCAATTCAGGGTGTCCATTTGGATGAACACCCCTCTGTCTAAGCCTTTAGACAGTACACAATGCCGATATATATTAAATGAAACAAATTTGTATAATCTAAACCATTTAAGAGCCACAGCTCAAAGTAGGCCAGGAGTAAAAGCTTGTCAAACAGACAGGCAAACTTTGAGCAAAAGCAGGGGATGCGGTGCTATGATTGATTAGTGTTTAAAGCCATGCTTAAGAGATATCACTTATATAACGGCAGTGTATTCCAAAAATAATTGACACTAACACAACTATTTGTTTGTTTGTTTGAGCTTTAATGTCATATGTTTAATGTCAAGGGTATTTAACTTATATGACAACGGGTTGTCCACTTCACACTGTTCCTTGCCTAATTACGGTGGAAAACCTAGATGAAACTTTGTAAAAACCACCCCCGCAATTGCTGGAGCCACATCTTGTGACTCCCTCACATACCTCACATAAGATGTGCAGGGTTTCCATAATGTAGGAAAGTTAATTTCCCTCCAGTGCTAAGTAAAGAGAGCATTGCTACTCTTCAAAAAACTACCCTTAGCCAGAATACCAGTATACACTGTATAAGCTACCGAATAAACTTATCCTGAGGTTTATATTTGAGTACATCAAATATTATTGGGCAGTCAAAATTGAACAAATAATAACCAGTAATTATAAAAACTTACAATTAACTCTGTATCTGACGGCCCTGAATAAGACAACATGTTATGATCTTCTATATTAATAGAGAAACAGAACTCTGCATCTTTTAATTAACTTAAAGGACAAGAGTGTGTGCTCTAGAGAAGGTACTGGTAAATCTGTATTCCACACATCCCACTCACCCCTAGGGTGGCAGGTTCCTTCACAGCGGACCATTTATTGGGTGGGGCGGTATTCCAGAAACGAATAGAATAAAGTCGTGGGTTCACTCGACAAAAACGTTTTTAAAACAAAACCTAAAAAAATCTAAAAAAAATTATGAAAAATGCATGACACTCAAAGCTGATCTGTTATTTGTCATGAGACAGCTTCTTACACTCTTCCATCTGCTGACGTCTTGCAAAAGGAAAGTGTGTGAAACTGGTACAGATTGACAGACAAACAAGGGGTCAGTCAATAGTCTCCCTCTGTCTGCAACCAGGCCTGCGTTGTTGGGGAGAATGCACAGTTCTAATGGGTATCCCCATGGTTATGCAAACTTAATTATGGAAGACAACCTGTGTAATCAACCATGACCTTTCCTGAGTCTGAATTGGCAGGGGTTCTATCACATCACCCATGTCACTTCCCAAGTCTGTGTTGGCTGGGGTTTTGTCACATCAGCCTTGTCACTTCCAAAGTCTGTATTGGCTGGGGTTCTGTCACATCACCTATTTCATTTCCCAAGTCTATTTCGACTGGGGTTCTGTCACATCACCCATGTCATTTCCCAAGTCTATTTTGGCTGGGTTCTGTCACATCACCCATACCATTTCCCAAGTCTATATTGGCTGGGTTCTGTCACATCGCCCATGTCAATTTTTAATTCTTTATTGGATGGGCTTTTGTCATATCACCCATTGTCATTTATGAAGTCTTGTATTGGCTGGGTTCTGTCACATCACCCATGTCATTTCCCAAGTCTATATTGGCTGGGTTCTGTCACATCACCCATGTCAATTTTTAAGTCTGTATTGGATGGGCTTTTGTCATATCACCCATTGTCATTTATGAAGTCTTGTATAGGCTGGGTTCTGTCACATCACCCATGTCATTTCCCCAAGTCTATATTGGCTGGGTTCTGTCAAATCACCCATGTCATTTCCCAAGTCTATATTTGCTGGGTTCTGTCACATCACCCATGCCGTTTCCCCAAGTCTATAATGGCTGGGTTCTGTCACATCACCTATGTCATTTAACAAGTCTATAATGGCTGGGTTCTGTCACATCACCCATGCCATTTCCCCAAGTCTATATTGGCTGGGTTCTGTCACATCACCCATGCCATTTAACAAGTCTATATTGGCTGGGTTCTGTCACATCACCCATGTCAATTCCCAAGCCTATATTGGCTGGGTTCTGTCACATCACCCATGTCATTTCCCAAGTCTATATTGGCTTGGTTCTGTCACATCACCCATGCCATTTCTCCAAGTCTATATTGGCTGGGCTTCTGTCATATCACCCATGCCATTTCCCCAAGCCTGTATTGGCTGGGTTCTGTCACATCACCCATGCCATTTCCCAAGTCTATAATGGCTGGGTTCTGTCACATCACCCATGCCATGTAACAAGTCTATATTGGCTGGGTTCTATTCCACCTTTTTATGTCCTCTTTCATGACAATTGTAGCATAACATTTCACAAGAGTAAGTCACTTTGGAGGCATGAATTGGATTTCTTAATAGTATGAGTATGTATAAAATAATAATAAATTTAAATAATTCTCAGAATGTTAAACTTATGTAAAACGAACATCCCTGCTTATTGCAAAATTCAGTCATCTAAGACATTGGTATTAACTGGAAAGCATTCGCAGAAAATGTAAACTGTCAGTCAACATCATACAAAAAGTAAGTAAACTTTAAAAAATCAAGAATTACACTACAAAATTTTCTAGACAAATCTACCACAGAGATATAAATATAAAATGTAAACAATTTAACTAATGGACTCAAGAATACTTAAAGGTAGACAAGCCACATGTTCAGTATGACATTAAATATCACTACCATTTATATAAAATTACATATTTATATAAAATTACATATAGAAAAATGTTCTTGTCTTCATCAGGATTTGAACCTGGGACCTTTGGGTTACATAAGTGTCCAATACCAGAATGAAAGACAGCAATGTTCATTTTTAGAAGTTCCCTTTTCATATAGATTTTTTGTTTGTTCGTTTGAATGGGTTTAACTTCGTACTAAAGGTTGTTTCGCTTATATGACGATGGATTACCAACTTCACACTGCAGTGGAAAACAGGGAAGAAACCTCGTAAAAACCACCACTGTGATTGCCTGAGCCACAATATATCTGATGGTTCAGAGACCGAACAATGAAGCAGGATTGGGAAGCGCTATCACTAAGCCACAACTAGAGCCTTTTTTTCCATATAGATATATCATGTTCTAGTCTCTGGATACCGATAACAGTTGCCTCATATGTTGCAATTGACAAGCCATTATGGCTCAATAGCAATCTTGAAGGTCTTGTGGGCTTGAGTAGATAAACAGTAAACAGCAGCTTTAAAAATGGTGTTTTGAGCAGTAATTTGTTTGTTTGTTTCATTGGGGTTTAATGCCTTTTAGATTGTTTCACTCACATGACAGTATGCCAACCAAATGGGTGGAGGAAACAACCTCTGAGGCCAATGCCAACAAACAAACAAAGACAGGACAGCACAAATATAGGACACCATCCCAAACAGATCCTCTTCAAGTTGCCCTTCAGCAACAAGAGCACCAGGGCAGCAGAAAACTTTGTCTCAACCCTCCATGTGTAAGTAGTGATTGTAATAAAAACTTAATCCACACACATGACAGTGTGCCAGCCCAATAGGAGAAGAAAACCGCTGGCAACAAACAAAAATATCACAGGACAAATAAAGTCAATACAAAGACATCCCAAACATATCAGCTTCCTGTTCCTCTTAAGCTCAGAAAGCACCAAGCAACATATGCTCTTAATTTTTCTGTATTTAACAGGTAAAAAGCAAAAATAATGATAATGATAATGATTATGCTCTTACTGTATTAAGCTAAAAATAAATTGTTGATTTATCCTGTTACTTAGGGACTCCGGTACAAGTTAAACAATATGATAAGTAGTATTTTCGTTATTTTGGGATAACACTTTCTTAGTTAGAACATATACCTGCTCAGAAAATTTTGTTGGTTGAAACCCGTCCGGGAATCGAACCCACGACCCTCAGATTCGGTGCTTAACTCGGAGGGTTGTGGGTTTAATCTTCACTTTCTAAAAGACACAAAAATGATTTAATATGATCAGTACTACGTTAAATACTACAGTTGAATCTATATAATATAACATCATATTTGACCAAGGTAATAATGAACTAATTTTTGTTAATACAACATCACTTTGAATTTTGCTTTCTAAAATAAATAAAAAGCCATTTCAATCTATGACACCAATAATTTTGTAGTTTATGAAAAATACTAATCTCACTGGAACAGTTAATTAAAGCCATAGTGTATGATTCTTTCAAAAACTTGAAGACGAATACTGTCAATTGACTATAGAGGGGTTTCTCTTGGAATGTGTTTCATCAATAACTTTCATTTGCATAAGAAATGAAGAGATTGTTTTTTTGTGAGCCTTGGGAATTTACACAAACAGGTAATGAAACAAGACAAAAACCACATTGATGCAGACAACTCCATATTATGGGATACATTTTGTGTTTGTTTGTTTGTTTGATTGGTGTTTAACATCGTACTCAAGTGTATTTCACTTATATGAGGACAGACAAAAATACAGAACATCACCTCTTTTCTCGCCTCTTACGATCCGGCGAGGAAGCCAAGGAAATATTCTGCAGGGCCATGGCCCACCCGCTCCCTCACGGGGTACATTTTTTGACCCAGTCGGACGAAATTATACGTGTCATACCGTAGCCTTCTATCACATATCATTAGAATACAGTCAGGCTCACTGAGTTGAGGTTCCATTTTTACAGTAACAGAACTTTCGTATGAGTGGCTGTTTTTTTATCACACAATCTGCCTGGTGGCCATACATATTGGTTCTACTGACGTCTGCATTCACGCTGTACGTAGAAGTGATAAAGTTTGCCTGCACAGTGGACTCAAATATCCCTTCCCCTGGATTGGTAACTATGGTGACCTGATAATAAGCTATGTCCAGTTTGGCAGTGGAGCTAAAGTTGGCGATCAGCTGATTTTGGTCTTTTGAAGAACGAAATCGCAGAACCTGAAAAACACAAAAAAGATAATAGAGAATGTCCAACGATCTTGGGTCTGTTTGAGTGTGGTTTAACGATGTACTCGAGGGTTTTCCCTTCTATGATGAGAGATTTGCCACTTTCCTTGTCCATGCCTAATTATGGTGGAAAACAGATTTTGTTTGTTTGTTTGTTTGATTGGGATTTAACGTAGTACTCAAGGGTATTTCACTTATATGACGGCGGATTGTCCACTTCATGCTGCACCTAGCCTTAATACGATGGAAACCGGGAGGAAACCTCATAAAAAACACCCCCCACCTTTGCCTGAGCCACAACATATGACTCACTCATATACCTGAGGGTCGACAGTAAAACTTGAACAAATGAACAGTAAATCGAAGCAGGCTCAGTTTAGGAAGTGCGCACGCTACCACTAAGCCACGACCCGTGGAAAACAGAAGAAACCTCATAACCATTGCTACTCTCCAAATAAACTGCTGAGTCACAGCCCATCCCTTTATTCTTTGAAAGCAGCTGATAAACCTTTACTCACAGATCCATGGCGCAGGTTTATAGAGAGTCTGAGGTTTGTTAGTCTGACTGGGGTTTCACTTCAAATTCAAGGTATTTCACTTCTGACAACAACTTGTCCACTTCAACTGGGAGGAAACCCTGTAAAAACCATCTTCAAGATTGCTTGAACCATATCAGGTGGCTTGCTCATATACCGAAGGTTGACAGACTGAACCAAAGCCATGAGTGGAACATCAAAGTAGGATTGTAGGCCTAGTAGCTAAAACTTAAACATTATCTGCAAGTGTTCACAAGTGTTACCTAGAAAGTTATATTATGGACAATCAGCAAGGACAGTGACAGTAGCCAATGGGGACTGTTAAACAATCAGGTGTACATGTAAGTCATAATATATTTTTGTTTGTTATTGCAAGGCCAATCATCTTTCGAGCAACTGGCCACAGGGCAACATGAATTTCTGCCTGTCATTATATTCACCAATTTTAGAAATTAGCCGTCAAAAATGGCGGGTGGACAGGCCTCTACCTAAGACTATAAAAAGGCACAGACACTCACCTTTTCATTGGGTATGACAAGCGCAGCAGCTTTCACAGATGCCAATGACAGCTGCTCACAAATACCTCTGAAAGGCTCCGTCTTTTTGTTAATATGTTTTAAAACTTCTGCGACGCTGTTCTGCACATGCTCATTAGATGGGTCCAACACCTCCATTGAAAGACACGTACACCAATGCATATCAATCCCTGCAGACTCACAAGTCCTGTTTAATGGAATAGGTCTAAAGAGACTGATTCCCCGGTCAGAATATCCGGGATTTTTCTTAGTTCTAGAAAGGTCTAAAACGTCTACAAATGTTTCATAAATATCAAATGGTGTCGTTAATTTATGAACATTTTTATGTAGATTTTGTGATAATTTTGGATATTTTTTTTTGAATTTCTCAGGTATAATAAAAGACATCATGGGAAGGCGTTCCTCCAGTTTTCCCTGAACTGTCCAGCGGACTTTACTATATCTTGCCCCGTGGTCACCCATTAATACGACAACAGTATTATCCAAATGGCCGTCCCTCTTGAAGCCATCGAGGAACTCCATCATGTCTCTATCAATGTACTGCCCGGGATTATTATCCCAGTGTGTCAAGTCTGACAACATCACAAACGCTAAACGAGACACATTTTTATAAACATTAAAAAAATCTTTGGTATAATTTAAGGTGTACATATGTTTGGGCTTGTCTCCCAGGCAGTACTTGACATTGTCAGCACTAAGCGAGGACGACCAGGCATGCCTCCAGAACGTCCTCATATAGTGATCTGTAGGCTGGTTTTCAAAGCCATTTAGACGTAAATTAAATGCCCCAATGGTGGGGTCATCCTCAGCAAACATCGTCACATAACCTTTCTTCTCGAAGGTGTACCACAGTAAAGGGTAGATATCGACATAAGAACTATCAGCTACATCCACATGAGTTTCTGGTAATTCAGTTTGGTCTTTACCTGCAAAATTAAAACCAAACAATTTCATTCAACAAATATTTAGTATTTTGTGGTGTAAACCTACGCATCGGAAAGGCAGGGTTGGGGTGCTGAGAGGCATGATTATGATTGTATCACATTTTTTTTTTTTTAATTTTCCATCAGAACTAACATTTGGACTATATGAATAATTCTTCATTCTTTCTGGGGTTTTCCTTGGTAGTTCAGTTTTCTGCCCAAACTAGAAATTAAGGCAAATGCTATCTGAATTCCCTATAGTCACTATGGTGTGAATACTGATTTTTGATAATGTCCTGAATTCTTCTAACTACAGGTGCTTTTTGAAAGAAATGCACATATTAAAATAACTCTTATTAATCATTATGATGCTGAATCTTAAGGTCATTACTCAAAATAGTTCATATACATGTTTTATTTTTACAAGCTCTGTGGCTAATTCAGAGCCAGCAATAATTCTGAGACAATAAGAAAAAAAAAATTTATACAACGTATATGATTTAAGTAAATAAAATGCTATCACATTTTCTACATTTGACCTGATGTTAAGTTTTTCTATTGAAATAATTCTCATAATCATGGCAAATCTAGATGTCATTTTTCACAATAGTTCAATTTCAATTTACAAGTTCAATAACTTATACAAAGCCGAGGCATCCCATGGACCCTTGTCTAATGGGCTATGACTGTCGACTGTCATGCCCACTACAAGATCCCCTTTTTCCACATTTAGCAAATCACCCTGCTATTTTGACGTAAATCACACTTCCAGAGATAGTTCTAAATGCATTGGTTAAGCTAGTCTTCCATAGCATGGTATTAAAATTTTATCCAGATACAACTGTAGGAGTATTTGTGCCTTACAAATGTTAACTTTATACTTGCCTGTAAGTAACGGTAATATATTTGCTACTGTTGCATCTCCAACGATGTTGTATCCCTCCAGGATCGTCGCTCCTAACCCCGATTTCATGTATTTGTAGGTCAATGGTAGTTTTCTTTGATAGGATAAATGTGACATGGAATCCAGACAAAAAATAAGTATGTTCATTCTATCTGGGTGGAAAGGTTTACTTTCTTTCTGGACTTGATCGATTCGCTCAAAGACTTCGACTGATGGCACAACCTGTACCAGAAACTGTTCGAAATCGGGTTCCTCAACATCGAGGTCATAGTAATTGAACTGGAAATTTTCACCATTCTCCATATCTTCCAGGGTATTGTTGACGAAATCGTACGAGTTGCCGTGGTAATCATTCAGTTGCCGAGAACCGTGTTGACCAGCCTTCAATGATTTACTAGTTCTTTCTGGTTTGTTATTTAACAACTTTGTCTTTTTTACAGAACATTCAATGTGAAGAAAATCATGTTTGACCTTTATTTCAAACGGACCATCGGAACGTTTCAGTTCCCCGGTTAAAGTGGAGTAGTCATCATCGACTCTTTCTATACCAGCATACTTACATTCTGACAAGGTTCTATTTCCTAGAACTCCCTGATTTATAGAAAGTTCTCCTTTGTGAATACTGAATAAACTGGACCCGAAGCAATACAGAGGACCCATTTCATAAAACGCTGCCTTATTGGTGTCCTGACTCAAGTCTAAATTTGGATGTTTACAGATTTGTAAGTGGTCTTGTAAGCGATGAGGATTGGAGAGTCGTGGATGGTGGTTTCCAACCAAAGAGTCTAAATCTGCGGCTTTCAGCTTGGGATCCTTCTCAAGATCCATGTGAGGCTGAACGTAGATCACATCCGGTGATTCAAGATTATCCTGTCTCATTGTGCTTGATCCAAAGTACATGTCCAGGAACAGATAGAATCCTGAACAGACGGCCAGCCATAGCAAAAAACCTCGACATTTTTGGCTTTTGACAGTTGAGCATAACAGACCCCTGATCCTCATCATTATCTGAAATAAAAAAATTTGATTTGAGTTGATTTTATTTATTCACCAATATAGCATAAAGCACATGCAATATACAATAGATATTCAAACTTCTATAGTTTGTTTGTTAAATAGTCAGTCATACTTTAGGGTATTTAATTTATACATGACATGTATTTTCCACTTCACACTGTTCCTGGCCTTTTATTCAGGGTCGGAAACCGAGGGGAACTTCCTAAAAACTATCCCAATGATTGCCTGAGCCGCAGCGTGTGACTTATTCATATACCTAATGGTTGACAGCAAGACTAGACCCCTGGTCAGTACATTGATGCATTAACTCAATAGGATTAAGTCCCATGAACAGATTATCAGCTTTCATTATTGTGGGATTAAAACCTATACAGCCCAAAAACACCAAATGATATCTTTGGTGGGTTAGCTTTGTTTTATCTTTTTTGAAATTGGTTTGATTGGGGTTTTATGTCATACTTTAGGTAATTCCACTCACATGACGGCACTCTTGGTTAGTATGTTAGTTTTATAACAGAAATAAGTACTTACATTCAGTTTGCAGGTGAGAAGGTAAGTTTTCTCAGGTTCTACAGGTCAGAATGAAGGTTTAAACAAGCCAAAGATATACTGTTAGCTGTGGTTTGATAAAAGATCCAACCAACTCTAATGCCTCAGTCATGTCTAGATTTCCTGAAATCCCACTGCTACCTGAAAAAAATGAAACGGAGTATTGAGCTGTTTTAGCTGGAAATGTATACTAGAGGTTTTATACAAGAATCAGCTTGTATGTTTGTTTGTTTGGGGTTTCATGTCGTACTCAAGGGTATTTCACTTATAAGAGTATAATATGACAATGGATTGTCTTCTTTATACTTTCATGGCTTAATTATCGTGGGAACCCAGGAGGAAACCTGAGAGGATTTGTTTGCTTGTTAGATTGGGGTTTAACGTCGTACTTAAGGGTGTTTCACTTACAAGAGTACAATATGACAACGGATTGTCTAATTCATACTACTCTTGGATATAAGAAAACCTCATAAACCATCCTTGCGATTTGTTTGTTTCTTTGATTGGGGTTTAACATCGTACTCAAAGCTTTTTCACTTATATGATGAGGGATTCTCGACTTCACACTGCACCTAGCCTTATTATGGTGGAATTTGTAGTAAATATAAATTGCTCTCACTTACGGCTAGACACACAGATAACCTACTGAAAATGTTGACGTTTATCTTAATTCTTTCACAAACCATAATTATTGAGGTAGACAGATTTTAGATTAGAGGTTATGACCGTCCCTGTATGGAGTGTGTCTCTGGCCAGACGTCTGAGTTCAGGTGTCACCTTCATTTAGTGACATCTCTACGTGCTGGGGAAAGGTAAGTGAGTCGGAGTGCGGATGTAATAGAGCTGATTTAAAGTGATTTTACACCTCTGTATTATTTCTTTAAAGGAAGCAATTGCCTTCAGTTTTAGTATACACTATACAGTATACAGTGTAGTTCTAAACACCTAATGGTGAATGTAATGGTATTTAGTGTACAGTTTAGTTCTAAACACTTCATGGTGAATGTCACCCTGTCTAGTGTACAGTGTAGTTCTAAACACTAAAGGATACCCCATCCCCCTCTCAGCTCAAAATTTGCAATTTTTTTATTATTGCATATTCCAAAAGTTGAGATTGTGGTCTTTATCCCAGAGCAGCCCCGATAAAACAATTTGAATTTGAAAACTGTTAATTTTGATGATAAAACTTGACTACATTATTTACAACAAGGGTGTTTTGACAATCAATTCAATACAGGTAACTTGAGAGGATTAACTGTCTGACCAAAGTGTATCAACGGTTTCCGTGTATTGTAGATTGAGCACTTATTCACTGACGCCGCATGTGGTTAATTGGTGTTAGCCTGTTCAGAGATTGATCACAGCTTGAATGGAATTCAACTAGCATTTGACACGGTCAGCTATTGTCAATTTGATAGAAAAACGGGTATATTTCACAATATCTATGCATAATTATTTGAGAAACATACATAGAATGACTCAATTCGATATTATAAACAAATTGTGAAAAAACTGCATTGAATTGCTTCAAAGAATTGAGCATGAAAGATGTAAAACTGTCATAAAATAGATCAGAGATACATTTTACCCATTGTCTCTGCTTTCATTTTTCAGTGTACCGTACTTGGGAAAGTGCCTACTCCTCAGCTGTTCTAATACCTACAGAGCTGATTTTTTGCAAAAAGATGATTCAGAATATATATATACATGTGTTGCAAAATTCACAGTAGTTTAGAAGTGAAACGGCGAAACGTAAAAACATTCTGTAGGGGGGTTAGAGTATCCTTAAGGGGAGACTATATTTAAAGTTACCTTGAGAATTTGTTGCAGAGGCTGCATGTTAACAACATATACATCTATGATTATTATAAAATTATGCTTTGGTGGCCATTTTTTTTTATGGAATTTGATCAAATTCAATCCTTTCTGTTATATTAATAATAGGAGACTATATTTCAAGTTTCAAGTTAATCTGTTAATTTGTAACAGAGTTAAAGTGTTCACAATATATAACGAAATAAATATTGTAAAATAATGCAAAGCGGCCATTTTGTTTTACGGAGCTTATTAAAATTCAGTCTGATCCTTTGTCTTAAAAGCAGAAAATTATCTTTAAAGTTTAACAAGTTTGAAGTTAATCTGTGAATTTGTTCGCAACACATACTAGCTGAATATGCTAAAATTATGTAATTATGGCCATTTCATTTAATGGAATTTGGTGATTTGCAATACCATCTGTTCTCTTAACAGGTGGAAGCTACATACCAAGTTTGAAGTTAATCAGTGAATTTGTTTTCAACTTAGCATGTTAACAAGCATTTTTGACGATGGACAGTATATAAACAGGAGGAAGCTACATGTACATACCAAGTTTGAATTTAATCCATGAATTTATTCTCCACTTATTGTGTTCCATACAGCCATGAATATTCTAAAATTTTGTTTTACGGAATTTAGTGAAACGCAATCCCATTCTTCGTCTTAACAGGAGGAAGCTACATACCAAGTTTGAAGTTAATCTGTGAATTTGTTCTCTATTTATCGTGTTCACAACACAAAGGATGATGAATATGCTAAAATTATGTAATAATGGCCATTTCGTTAAATGAAATTTGGTGATTTGCAATACCATCCGTTGTCTTAACAGGTGGAAGCTAAATACCAAGTTTGGGGTTAATCCGTGAACTTATTCTCTACTTATTGTATTCACAACACAAAAAGGCTTGAATATTCTAAAATTATGTAATAACAGCCAATTTGTTGTAGGAATTTAGTGAAATGCAATCCCATTCGGCGTCTTAACAGGAGGAAGCTACATATCAAGTTTTTGAAGTGTAATGACCGGGTACCCCCAGGGCCTAACCTATATACCCGTTCTTCAGCCAGTACGACCGGCTGGTTGAAAAGTCTGCTAAAGTTGTCCATTGCTTAAAAGAGTAATTATTCAATTAGACTGTTTTATCTGAAGATTAGCGTGACTTTCGCTACAGGTACATTGTCAGTGGTGACTCGTTTTCCTAATCAGATTTTTCATCAGTACAGGTAGTACAATAAATCGGGCTAATTCCCCCGTCTTAGCCCTTCATCCCACCTATCTCAACCCATGTGAAAGTTGTAAATTGATCCGCTGTATCGCTGGCCTCTCAAAAAGAAACTCAAATAAAACTTTATTTTAATGTCAGGAATGAAAGCAGGTGAACTATTGTAAATTTTGTATCCATAAAAAATCAGAGAAAAATCTGATATATGTTTTGAGAGGCCGGTGAAAGAGGCGGATCAATTTCTAACCTTCACCATGTCTGTTTGACAGAAGAATTAACCATATTTATTGTGCTACAGTACAGGTAGCCTTATAAATCAGACGTAGCTATGACACATCTAGATGAGTAATATTTAGGTCTTATTTATAAGGCTTCAGTACAGGTTCATTTTCAGATTTGATTTGATTTGATACTTTCATTCACCAAAAAACTTTAAATAAAATACAAGTGTTTGTTAACAATTATTTGGCAGATGCCACTGTAGAATTGGTGTGTCACTTTGCAAAACGTTTTCAGTTTTAATTATTTCAGTACAGACAAATTCTCAGTGGGGACTGTTCTTTTAACAGAATGGCCTTCCTTCATTACAGACACATTCACAATTGCGTCTGTTTTTCTGATATAATTTTCCTCCTTCAGTATAGACACATTCTCAGGGGTGACTCTTTTATATGACAGAGTTATCCCCCTTCAGTACAGACAACATTCTCGGGGGTGACTGTTTATCTGACAAGAGTTATTGCCCTTCAGTACTGACACATTCTCAGGGGTGACTGTTTATATGACAGTTATTGTCTTTCCGACTCTCCTAGATGCTCCCGTGGTCATGACAGCGAAAGTGCAAAGCATTATTTAATGGATTTTCCTAAATTTCCGGTGTCTTTGAATTAAATTAACATTCAGATATTTGTAATTGAACCTGTCATACTTAATCAGAAACTAATGCCTGTTGGGGTGGATTTGAGATGCACACTAATGACTATGCCTAGGTCTAATCACAATAACTGTTGTTATAGCATATGAGGCATACACAATATTAAACAATCCTTTATCAGTAAGATGAAAGTGTATTGAGCTTCCATTCTGAGTTTATTCAGAGTGAGCGAAACATTCAAAATGAGACCCTGTATGGTTTTCTATGTTTTTCGCGAATGTGGTAACTTTGTTTTAAATGGAGAATGAAATAATAAATACATCAGACAGTAAAAAAAAATGGTAAAGAAATTGCGTGTCACAGTTTGTGTGAAGGGGTGAAATGTACGAGTTAGTAGCTCATTTGAAACATAAATTATGGCGGAAATGTTCAACGTAATACACAAGTAGCGTAAAATCGAAAAACAATACCTTCATTTCGACTCAATATTTCAGTTTTTATTATGACATCGTCACCTGATGATGGCATAATAAATGCTGAAATATTGAGTCCACAGGAAGTAATCGTTTTTCGCTCTCCTCAGTGGAACTAATTGTTTTTTGAATGTTCAACGTCAATACGGGTTTTCCATTTATGACGTTACAACAGAGTGATGTTCCTTTGTGAAATAACGTTATCGTAAAACGTCAATTGAGGGCCAATCCTAGTCGGTCCCTAGCTCCCATCATGCAATATAGCGGTGCATTGTGAGAGACTGGGGCCAGACCGCCAATCCAAGATTTTTGATATGGGCGTCAATAGGAAATGTTTCAAATGGAGCAGGTAAACGTTAATAAAATCATAGGAATTTCCTTTTCCCATAGCTTAAAATATTACTGTTTGGAAAATTTACCATTTTAAAGCTATATTTTCCTGAAAACCGACATCCGGAATGCTAAAGTACATAGGCAGGCTGCCTTACCGTGCCATACACTGGCAACGTCCTATCGCAAAAAGACGTCGATTTGTTGTCGCGACTACATAGCTCAAAACCTCCATATTCACAGGGGTCGTGCTCAACCGTCTGTTAACGCAACGGCCATTTAGTGGACGTTGCACAACAAAGAATTGACGTAACGTCCGTTTCTTTGTGACGGAACGTCATCTAACTGGCTGACGGAGCCATTCATCAAATCCTGAAGGTCACAACGTTATGCAAGCCAATCAAACGCCAACACTGAGCCACGTGACGTACCTTGGTGTTGCTAATATCAACGTATCAGAGGGATTCAGTCGGCCAAGTGATGGCGCGTACTCTCCCGAGGATTGCTCTTTTCGTCGCCCTCATCTCGCTGCTGTATTGGGCTTTTGATATCACGGCCTACTGGTGAGTACACTTGTGTCAATGAAGTTAGTAACAACGAAGGTTTCCAACGATTAGCAACCGTGGCAGTTTTGTTTCTTTCTCGATATATTCCCTTCATCACGAAAATATGCTCGTCGACATTAGTTTGAAGGGAATTTCACGGACGAACAATATGCACACCTGCATATATTTAATTTGCAGACCAGGGCCCAGTTACTCGAAGCTCTTTCAAAATAATCCACCATTTGATGACGTTACACCAAGCTGTAGGTCTATCTCTCACCCGGCATCAGCGATTAATCTGGTGCCTTTCGAGCAACTGGCCCCATATAATTGTGGCAGTCACGGGGTTCGTTTTTACGAGGTTTTTCCGTTTTTCCACCACATGAAATTAAGGCTGAATTAAAGTTGACATACAAGCGTCATATGTGAAACCTAAAGGACATGTTCAGGGTTATTCCTGCGTCTAATTCCTACATCTCAACCCGTTGTTGTTGGAAATCGATTCACGCTACCTCCCGCCTCTTAATTATAGGCATATAATTGATTTTTCTCCAATTCATTTTTTGAACAACCTTACCCATCTGCCGAAACAATCATCTGTAGTATGGATTAAATGCTCTTTATCTTCTTTTTGAGTAATCTTGAATTACATCGGATATATATGAAATAACATTAAAAAAACGCATCGATATCTGCCTTAAGAAGGAACGGGCTAAACTAAATTTGTCCTCGCGTGTTCTTCTGGGTCCGGTTGCTCGAAAGAGTAATTCACTAAAACCGGAATAAATCGCAAATAGTGGATAAGAGAGAGACATTCAACTTGGCGTGACGTTGTATAATAGATGATTAAATTTAATAGCGCTTCGAGCCACTGGTCCTTTAAACGTAGTATACCAATACGATGTTGAAAGAATCGCAACCTTTACCTTGATGAAAACACACGTTCTGCCGTGATGCTCTGTAGCTCAGTTGGTTAACTGCTACCTAATTGTCGGACCCTCGTTCGAATCCCAGTTACGACAAGCAAAAGTTTCTTTTTCGAAATCAAAACAACTGGAAGTTTGTCTTTAATGTTCTTAGAAAAATAGGCGAATTTCTCCTTCAAAAAAGAAAAGTTTAGGCTGACTGAACATTTATGATGTTAGAACAAAAATTTGGTTGCTAAAATTTCTATACGAGTATATTTATTTTAAGATTCCAAAAGAACAAAAATTTGTTTCAGATTTAGTACTTGTTAGGCACATTGAATAGCTGTGTTGTAATAGTCGGTCTAAACACAATATTACATGCTATATACACGCACGATTTTGGTGCCATTACCGAGTCATCACAGACACGTATGTAATCGACAGTGGCGCCACACATGCTTGTGAACGACGTGTGAAACAAGGTAGTCACGCTTTACGCATTTTAACCCTTGCTACGGGAAAATATTTTTACAGGGCTCCTAAAATCATTATGCCAATTATTTGTTTTTTTTTCTCCGCTCTGGGAAATATAAAAACCACGTAAACGTGGTGAATACAAAACTATCGAAAGGACAAAAATGGAAAGTTCATAATTTCATGTTATTACTAGATCACATTATGTATAGTTTCTAAACGTCAATACAATTTACAAATCCCACCAAAAACTGCAGTATTGTTAAATACATCGGCAAATA
>JARFOD010100837.1:0-16539 GCA_031763545.1 Mopalia muscosa
ACCAGATAAATTACTTTGTTTAGAAGAATAACCTCAGAACATAAATACTATAACACCAGATAAATTACTTTGTTTAGTAGAATAAACTCAGTATATAAATACTATAACACCAGATAAATTACTTTGTTTAGAAGAATAACATCAGAACATAAATACTATAACACCAGATAAATAACTTTGTTTAGAAGAATAACCTCAGAATAAAAATACTATAACACCACTCCAGCAACAATTGTGACAAAGACAATTTTTTCTAATGACTTGTTCTGCACTAAATGCTTCCTATAACGTTATCATGGAATCGGCATCAGAATAGCTGTAGTCCAAGCAATCGTCTCCTGGAACACAATGGATGTTTTTTACATCTCCTTCTGGCTTTCCTTCAGGGATAGAACAACGCTTTCCGGACTTTATTCCAGCCAATGTTATCTCTTACACCTTTTGTTACAAATTTATTTCTATCCTGGTGAATAAAACATCAATCAATCAATCAAATCAAGTTAAACATAGCTATTAGAAGTCTATCAAATAATTCTGATGGTATTGCGAGTGATTTCAGCCTAATATAAGAAACATGTGGTAAATAAATGTATATTTGATTTTATAAAAGATGTCTAACTTAGACAATATACGAGTTACGACGTCTTTTTTTTTGAGTGACGATGTCTTATTGCAAATTACGATGTCTTATTTCAAGTTATTTCGAGTTACGATATCTTATTTCGATTAACGATTTATTTCGAATTGTGATCTGGAATTTTGGAGCCGTCTATGCTATCTGTACCCCTTTATCATATTGGCGTGGTCAAATGAGTAATTGCGTTATGCCTGTGAGAACATCAATGACTTGATTGTTTAGTTATATCCCATATATTAGACTAGTATAATTGAATTAAAAACACGTACAACACTTAGTTATGAATATCGGCCATACTGATAGGTAGAATGAAGACAAAACTAGTTTTCAGTATATGGAGTAACATGTATAACGGTTCTCTGCATGGTTTCTTTCGTGCAATGATACCATTGAAAAACTCAACCAAGTAAAGGAAATACATTGCTGCAGACAAACAAATGTGTGATGGGGATATAAGTTTCTCCACACACATCGGAAGCATTGGCGACTATATTGACATTTTCCACTTGTGTAAGTGAGTTAAATCACCCATGTTCTATACAACAATACCACACGTGAAAGTCATTTTTGTGTTGTTGTAAGGATTTAGCCCGAAGAAACTGGTAATACGTGCAAGTCAGACTGCACATGTAGGCCTATGTACACAAAACTCGTCAACTTCTCTCCTCGCTATGCACACGCACACACATAATATCGTTAACATATAATGTTGTCTTACGCAAGGCAAAAGGTGGCAAATATTTCGTGTGAATGAAAAAATAGTACAGAAATTAACTAGATAAGAAAAGTTTTCCGGGTGAATGAGATATTGGACGATACAAACATTCTGGTTGTAACTGATTGGTTGGTTGACGTCTCACCCTTGTACTGTACGTGCTTGCTCTCAGGCTATAGCGGACCAAAACTCCTTCACCCGAGGCCTACCCCGTATATCGCCCTCTCTCCCCTAACACAACTAGACTTGCCTATCTACCGAACAGTCTTTCCTCAGAATGAACCAGTCGAGCACTTAGAAAGTCTGACTACAAGCCTATACCACACACCACATCCTCACCAAGGAGATACTTCATCTTTACCACGTTGATTAAACAACAGAGGCAGCACAGGTAAGATCTGGAAACTATTGCCTTGATATACAAAAGGGCAAATGATGAACAAATGAATAATATCATTTAAATCCGTATTCGTATAGATTTGATATATTATGTTGATACTGTTTGTTAAATGAATAGGTTTTAAAATAATGGATCCTATTTGACATATAACCTCTTAAAAATAAGAGGTATGTAAGCTGGATTTCTTAAATGCGTAACCTTAGATTTAACGCCTACTTTAGGTCATTTCATTTCTATGATGGTGTGCCAGTGTATCTTTATAACCGTTTAAATTATATTTATCCACATAGTATAATATGTTATATTTGTAGTTTTCTCGAATCAGTGTTATCTCTCGAAGCAATGTATACCTTCATTGGACAAGTTAATATGCACAGCAAATTTAAAGTTTTTTGCGTCTGCTGTTCTCTTTATAAAAAACGATGCATATAATTATATATTATAATCTTACAATATTACTAAATAAAATCATTTTCTTTCAATTCTTGCAATTCAAATCTCTATTTTGTGCTCACATGTCTCCGAAGATATTTTAGGACGGCCCACTGCCCCGTGGATTATAATTGGTCCGATATTGAGTACGTGTAATGCGTCATTCTGTGTTATCTTCCCTTCGTAAGCTGTGTGCTGAATTTCATCGTATATGTTTACATACAAATGCATACTGTTCTGTTATTGGTATTTACATGGGTAATTTACACATTTACAAGCCATACAGTATATAATCAGTTGAGTAAGAAGGTATCGCCGGCCAGACCGGGAATACTGGTACTAACTTATATATCCTTCCATTCTCATTGACCCACTGTTACAGCCAATGTTTAAATGTTTGCTTTACGTGAGTTTCTCACCTGTTATGTTAATTGTGTTCTTGTTTACCTTTGTAGGCCTGTCTAATGGGTACAAGGCAATCCGGATACATAGATATATATTATGTTTGGACCTCGAATATCACCAGACTACATTCATTAATCTTGAGTCCGTTAAGAGAGAGAATTGGAAAATCCAAGGAATTTATTCCTATAAGCAACTCATGATGGAAGTGGGTCGAAATTACGATTTCTTTATTATATTGACTCTGACACTGACTAGTGAAGTTTTTTCATCCTTCCAGTTAAACCCTGCAGCCAATCACCCCAGACCCCTGGTGACACTCACTGACCGTGGTGGGGAATCCCTGAGAATTCAGCTCAGTAATCTCCCCTTTCGCCAGGACCATCTACCGCCAAAGAAAAAAATGAAGACCAAAAAACTTTTGAAGAGACTTGGAAGAGACTATGACCAAGAGTGGATGTCTATCGATAAACCGGTGGATGTCTTGTACCAAAAGATGTACACATATGTGCATGAAGATGTATCCTCGGTGAATGTGACACTCCGCCATACTGACGGAAGCCGTATGGTGTTAGAGCCTGCCGTGACGGAAGCCATCAACAACTGGCTGTTGGAAAGAGCATCATGTCCAATCCACTACCAATGGATAGATAAAGGGCCTCGGTGGTGGCCTCGATGGTTGAAGACTGGTGTATGCGTGGACGACAAACCATGTTCATGGCCTCCTGGGATGCATTGTGTACCAGCCGAGAATAAAATACTTCATCTCTTACGGTGGCATTGTCGATCAAAGTCGCCATCAAAGAAAAGCTCCAAGTCGAAATTTGGAGGCAAATCCCATGACGAAGAACTGGATTCTACACGCTTCTTAAGAATGCAAAGACAGCGAAAAAAACCCACAGTCTCAAAGAATTCGCAAACAGCGGAATTGGTCAGGATTTTACACACTCGAAAAATTCAGATTAAGAAAGGACAAAAGAAATGTAAATGGATCCGAGTGCGGTATCCCGTGACCTCTCAGTGTTATTGTACCTGTTGATACCATGGAGGATTGTCTTCTATGTTCTAGTTGAAGACTTTAATACAGTCTCCCACAGCTGGAAACTTTGATTTAGGTGGTCGGCTTCTATGTACTACACTACCGTCCGGGATGAAAGCCATCCCATGGGTACTCCATTGAAATTTTTATTGACTTTGGCAGCCTAATGTATCAACTTACGCGTCGAGGCTAGAATAACTATTTATTGTGTCATTTCATTTACTCTCGCCTGCAAAGTGTCACAAAAACCCATGTTATAAATCAGTCAGTGGATGTTGAGCTCTAATTTTAAGCAGCTTTTAATGGGCGAGCAGAAATTTACAAACCAACCTGACTGAAGACATTTGATGAAAACCCTTTTAACATATTTTTTTATGTACATAGTTATTCAAAGCTGTAAAAGCTTACCTCTTTTTAAATAGTCAAGTATATTTTAATACTATAATTTTTTTTAAAACGTCTAATGGTGCTTGTTATGAAATTTCTCAGTGTAAATTATTCGAACAGAAATTTTAAACCTTCGTTCATTGTTAACATTCATACAGTTTAACACCCAGATAGATACATCCCCCCCCCCCCCGCCTCCCCTCCACCTTTACCGACCGGGATATAATGTTTTAAATAAAGCGATGATTAAGCTATTGTGTGTCAATGTGTCTTTGCATGTTACTATATTTTGACAAATGTCTTTATTCGACATTCCAATGACATACAATATAAAATTTCTATGAAATCTCAGTCTCTTTGCGAATATAATACTAGGCGAAGTGAGTACTAGGTCGTATGGCGGTCGGGGTGGAGGATGCTTGGGAGGGGTGGGGATGCATGGTGGAGACAAAATTGGGTAATCACAACAATCCATAAGCTATGCATAATCAACGTAATTATCATACCGAAATAGTCCGATGCGGATAGTGCCGAAGTTATTCCATGCTCGGAAAAATGTGTTATAGTTTTCAATCATGAAACGTATACCTCCGCAAATATACACACTCTGAAAAAGCAAACATTGTTTACTCATATCATTGGTCAGAAACATAAACGATTCGCCGTTATTGTCAACATTACTTCTGGCTTCCATTGATCAGCAAAAACTATCTCTATCTATTTGAAATCAGTGATAAAATAGCACCGAACAAATACCGATAATTTCGAAACGATTTAAATAAATGTCTCCGAAAAGCTAGAAAAACTTACTTTGATACGAATAGCTGACAGTTTTAAAAATTATTTCTCTTACATGGCATCCAACTTGTATAATGAAACTTATTAATTTAATATTTAGCATATAAATAAATGCATCTGTTCCTTAAGCATACATCTTAAACTTTTCTTTCTCAAAAAGCAAATGCTGTTTTTAAATGTGAAAGGCCTTCGATTCCTGAAAATTATCCTCCCATATCTTTTCGCTTGGGGACGGATTCCTCACTTTCGGCTTTTTATGAAAGCATCCACTAGCGCAGGCAATAGGGGACAACCACGACTAGATGATATAACTACCGTGTTTTCAGACAATGACGTCAGTTCCGCTTTTTAAATTAACTGATAAGCGGTTATGCTAATTCGATTGTAAGTGCAAAGATGGTTGTCTTTAAAAATATGCAATAAATATAATAAATTTAGGTCCAAAATCAGTTGTCTTTCCCTTTAATTAACATCAACCAATATGGATTTCGATCCAATCGCTCAACTTCCCATGCTATGACCAGCTTATTAACGCCAAGGTAAAACAAATGGTATATCCTTGTTACTTTTCTCGACATATCGAAAGCATTCAATACTGTAACCCATTATATATTATTAAATAAACTATATCATTATAGGGATTTTGTGGTTCAGTAAAGAAATGGTTTTCCCAGTAAACTTTCAAATCACTCTCAATACGTCCCCCGCAAAAGCACACACAGACCGTGTTCCTCAAGGCTCGATACTAGGTCCTTTATTGTTTAAAAAAAAATAAAAAGTACATATACGATATTGCTAAATCAACTAAACTTCTCGAGCTTATTCCATTCGCCGATGACACCAGCGCAGTATACTCCCCTAACCTAGAGATCACTGTTAATATAATGGCTGAAGAACAAAACTTATTCCTGTCTTTGTGCCAACCGGCTATCACTAAAATATCAAAAACTCAATATACGATTTTTTATTTTAGAATGAAACGCAATCTTAATTGTATAACTACACTAGCTTTGGGTAAGACGAATTTGAGCAATTTGTAAAGTGAAAGTTCCTAAGCATAATGACGAATTCAATTTGACCTCACATATGGACTTTCTCTCAGAACTTATGTATTCTCAACCACATCATAACCTCAGTAAACAGTAAATGTCTATTCATTTTATACCTCTCATTTATCCCTATCTTTAGTATGGAAATGCCTTTTGGGCGGTAAAACCTATCATTCCTATCTGAAACCTCTAACAATTGTCGAGAAATCAGCTATCCTAACTCTCTCTTATCGTACAGAATATAAACAACCACTGTTTAAAATACTTCAAATTATATATTTATCTTCTGATTGATTTCTCTCAAACTGATGACATGAGCTTAATGAAGCTTACATTACAGTATATATATAATAGATTTCCGGAATCAGTTAACCAATAACGATATAGAACACTTTCTGCATAGGAACTTTACTTCCGCCTTCCTACATTAACTTGTACTATTTTCAAATCATGTTTAATTTTTGGATGAATAAAAAATTCCATAATCAATCAAACAAATAGCCAGATTGGTATCTGCTGTGAACCGACAATGCGCGTGCGTTGCGTTGCGCAGGTGCTATTTGCGTTTTCACATGGTTTTGCGATGGTTCCAATCACGGACAAGAAACTACATGATGTTCAATTGGTGTTAGGTTGGTCCCATTCACAAAAAAAATAATCACGTGGTTTAATGGAGGTTCGGTTCACGACGAATTAAATACGTGGTATTCATAAAGTCTTACGGTGGTTGCATTCACGACGAATTAAATACGTGGTATTCATAAAGTGTTACGGTGGTTGCATTCACGACAAATAACCGCGTAGTACTAACATGAATTTACAGAAATTCTATTCACTAAAATATAACCGCGTGATATTCAGATATTTTAAACTTGTGTCTATTTACGAAATATTAACCACGCGGTATTCCAAGTTTTATTGTATTTATATTCGTGACGAATTAAACGCGTGGTATTTAAATGGATTTATTGTATTTATATTCATGACGAATTAAACGCGTGGTATTTAAATGGTTTTTAGCAAGGTTCCATTCTCGACAAATTAACCACGTGGTATCCACATGGTTTTTGATGGCTCAAACCACAACAAGTCAACCAAGTTGTATTCCACTCCTTAAGGCTGCGGATAGGGTACTAGAGGAGGGGGCTACTGCAAAAAGTATACTAGGTGGATTGTATTCAGTTTGTGCTGCGAAAAGAGTACTAGAGAGATTATATTCCACTGCTTCAATGGATAAAGTACAAGGGGATGCTTTTAAACAAGACCCTCCTGTTGCGGATATTACACTCTATTATTCGCACTGTCCAGTTCCGTGATGTAATTAATCTCAATTAGTTGCAGGTGCCAAGATCTAGGCACATGGGTGACCATGCAGGAACTCCGAAATTGGTGTCTGTTAGAAACTGATTGAATTCACTTAATTGTCATGATGGAAGTGTATGGCAAACCATTTTATCACTTCTACCTTTATTGTTGAATTCTTTTCCACATATGTGAAATTCTTTTCCACATATGTTAAATTCTTTTCCACATGTGTGAAATTCTTTTACATATGAAAAATAAATGACTTTATTTTGCATATCTGAAAAAGAATTTCACATATGTGGAAAAGCATAATGACTATGTACAAACAGAATTTGTTTGTGTCTATACTCTCTACCACAAGCCCCTCGACATTAGTACAATAAGCGAATGTTTATTTTCGCTATTCTATGAGGCCTTTGTTATCACTGTACAATGTTTGCTCGTCTCCAACAGGTTATTTGTGACACAGCATATATGTTTAAGAGAGAATCCAGTGCATGAACACCCTCGGTGTCGTAATGGACTACTTTCCAAATCCATTAGATAAGTCTGTAATGAGGGTACAGCTGCTGTGTGACCAACTTCGCCATGAACTGCGGTATCAACCAGGTAAACCTGGACCATTGGATCTATGGCAAGCCGTTTTAATACTTCTACTTTTAATTGACATGTTCTGAATTATTTTTTCTTTTATTTTGCTCATGTACAAGATTTTGTTGACATAGGTTAAATTTGATTTTAAAGCATTTCGTGTATCAGGGTCGTCCAAATATTTTGTTTTATTTATTAATCAATTTGGCATTAGATCACAAACGTAATTAATTACAATGGAATACAATGCTGCAGACGCATATGTTGGCATGTAAACCCAATTATTCCGTCCTGACGTTCCTCAAGGGAGCAGTTGAGAATATTTACGAAAATTTTGTACATATGCCAAGAAAAAAAGAAAGAAAAAAAAAAAGTACATATATCGACATCCAGTACATTTCGTGGTTCCATAATAAGAAATATGATTGTAAAATACAATCCAGACAATCTCAACCCCAATATTGATTATCTTGTTAGAAATAATCCCAAATTCTAACAAATATTTCTATCTGAACGCGCCTGAGTTAAGTTTGTATTTGGTTTAGTCTCACAAGACTGGGCTATATACACCAGTAGGCCTAGTCTTGTCTGGTTTGTTTTCTATTTGCTTGTCTAGACTTGTACACAGATTAGCCTATGGCCAAAAGCCGTCTAAAAAGCAGAGGTATTGCATATAATCACCATGTTAACAAGGGAATCAAGCTCAGTTGATATCTGCAGTGGAATGGTTCCAGTACCAGACACGTTTACAGCTTCCAGTGCTATCATAACAGATACTGCACCTACAGCGTCTCTCCGAGTTTCCTCGAAGACGATAACCAGGCTGTTGTTATGGCCGATCATTGGAGATCATCTAGCCGAAAAAATGCGGCCACACTGTATAGAAACATTAGAGAGATGGTTTGGTTATACAGTTCTTAGGGTAACACTTAATATAATCCGATGACAACCTGCAATCAATTGGCAAGAGGATATTCCTATAAGGTGTTCTGGACAAAATAAGTTCTGTGTAAGAAATATTGTCAATCATTAGTATATTACAGTAGAAGGTATTTACATTACCGGTAAAGATGGACTAGCTATTTACATGAATATGACTTATTTTTTTCCTTGAAATGATCGAAATGAGTGATAACTTAGAATGACCCTACCGATATATTTTAATATACATAAAAACAGGGAGAAAACTCCTGGGACAGCCTTACATTCAGCCACATCTGGTGCCGGAATCAGCACCGATGAGTAGGCCTTGGTAGTGATTACTGCAGGTTCAAAGTTAAGAACTTCAGCCGATCAATGTCGTCAACTAGAACCTCCTTCAGGTTCAATGTTTAGAATCTCCAACAGATCAATGTCGTCGACTAGAACCTCCTTCAGGTTCAATGTTTAGAATCTCCAGCAGACCAATGTCGTCGATAAGAACCTCCTTCAGGTTCAATGTTTAGAATCTCCAGCAGATCAATGTCGTCGATAAGAACCTCCTTCAGGTTCAATGTTTAGAATCTCCAGAAGATCAATGTCGTCGATAAGAACCTCCTTCAGGTTCAATGTTTAGAATCTCCAGAAGATCAATGTCGTCGACTAGACCTCATTCATACCAGTGTTTTCGGCGAGAATCTCCTTCGGGTCAATCATGTCAGCTAAAATCTCGTCCAGACCGTGTCGTAAACTTAAACGACACTAGTGTAAATGAGCTTTTCGTCGACGACACTTGTCTTGTGGCTGTTGTAGCCGACACAATTGGTTTGCATCAGGTTTTGGATAATGACACCGTTCTAAGTTAGATTCTAGTTGCTGCTCCTTGTCTGGGGGAGATTATAGCCAAATAATTTGGTCTGCAGGAGGTTCTAACCGACGACACTTGTCTGAAAGATATTCTAGCCGACGACACTGGTCTGAAAAAGATTCTTGCTGATCACTGGTCTGAAAGAGGTTCTTGCCGATCACTGGTCTGAAAGAGGTTATAACCATCACTGGTCTGTAAGAGATTCTTTCTGATCACTGGTCTGTAAGAGGTTCTTGCTGATCACTGGTCTGAAAAAGGTTATAACCATCACTGGTCTGTAAGAGGTTATAACCATCACTGGTCTGAAAGAGGTTCTTGCCGATCACTGGTCTGAAAAGGGTTCTTGGCGACCACTGGTCTGTAAGAGATTCTTGCCGATCACTGGTCTGTAAGAGGTTCTTGCCGATCACTGGTCTAAAAGAGGTTATAACCGACGACATTGGTCTGAAAGAGGTTCTAACCGATCACTGGTCTGAAAGAGGTTCTTGCCGATCACTGGTCTGAAAAGGGTTCTTGGCGACCACTGGTCTGAAAGAGGTTCTTGCCGATCACTGGTCTGAAAGAGGTTCTCGCCGATCACTGGTATGAAAGAGGTTCTTGCCGATCACTGGTCTGAAAGAGGTTCTTGCCGATCACTGGTCTGAAAGAGGTTCTTGCCGATCACTGGTCTGAAAGAGGTTCTTGCCAATCAGTGGTCTGAAAGAGGTTCTTGCCGATCACTGGTCTGAAAGAGGTTCTAACCGACGGCACGGGTCTGAAAGAGGTTCTAACCGACGGCACGGGTCTGAAAGAGGTTGTTGCCGAACAGCGGTCTGAAAGAGGTTCTTGCCGATCACAGGTCTGAAAGAGGTTCTTGCCGATCACTGGTCTGAAAGAGGTTCTTGCCGATCACTGGTCTGAAAGAGGTTCTTGACGATCACTGGTTTGAAAGAGGTTCTTGGCGATCACTGGTCTGAAAGAGGTTCTTGCCGATCACTGGTCTGAAAGAGGTTCGTGCCAATCAGTGGTCTGAAAGAGGTTTTTGCCGATCACTGGTCCGAAAGAGGCTCTAACCCACGACACTGGTCTGAAAGAGGTTCTTGCCGATCACTGGTCTGAAAGAGGTTCTAATCGATCACCGGTCTGAAGGCGGGTCTAGACGACGAGTGATCTGAATGACGCTCCTGTCTACAGACTGGTTAGAAGGAGTTTCAGGGAGCGACACTGGTTTGACGGAGCTTATTACTGAGGACGCTAATCTAAATGTTATTTGCTCATTTTAAAAATGTCTTAAAGGTGGAAAATATATATCTCAGACCTCTGACACTTGTTATTTTGGGAGTGGTCACCCCAGCTCATGGCATAAGGTGAGTTGCTCTTTAATTGCATCCTTCTGCTTAACAAATGGGTATTTTAATTGGAAATCTTGCAGGTAACAAAAAGTCTTGGCCCTGTGAAATTGTAGATATGCGGGTTAAAACTCTAAATGGAATAAAAGATGCACGTATAGTTAGACAGTCGCGGCAAGTATAAAGTGCGATGTAAACTATAGAATGTACCATAACCATGTCACTTGACTAGATCTTGTTAATGTAGTGTATAAAAAAGGGCGGTATCGTAAAAAAGATATTTGGTAGGTCAATATTGGAAAAGTTATTTTGTTACTGTTTAATGCACAATGTCATAGCGAGTATTTTCACTGCCATTTTAATAGGACTCAATGTTGAAGATTTTATTCACACTAGATATGGTTCGACAGGAAATTCAATGGTATTACGGACCACAAGATAAAATGTCCTTTTTACGCATATACATTTTATCGCAGTCCAGACATACGCTTTAAATATGACGTAAACCCACGAGGAACCTTGTAAAAACCACCCCTATTCAAGGGCGTAGACACGTTTTGAAAACTGGGGGCGGTGGTTCTTGTCGACTTAGAACTGTAGCAAGAGATTTCATGCCTACTGGTTCTTTTCGAGGAGAACAAAGGAAAGGTGGATGTCTCGTCCATTGGTGTAACTCGACTGGCGCTAGGAAGCAGAACTTCCTGTTGTAGTGGTGGTGCTTCTCGAGTGGCATTGTGAAAAAGTATTTTGTGAGTGCTAGTGTTCCTCGGAACCGGAAAGACAGCTTTGTCTTTACTGGCGCTCTCTCCGAGGGACAACAGATTTCTTGTGTGCTGAATTATGGACTTGTAATCTACTAGTGGTTCTCGGTGTTATTTGTTTTCCGTTGCTTCCCTAGTAAAATAGATTGATAGTGAATCTGGAGTGGCGTCTGGTTCTTCTTCAGGAGATACAAGCACGTATTGACGACAGGTAATCTTTGTCTATTTGGCATTTCTACGAGAGTTTTGACAAGAAATAGAAATTACCACATGCACTGTTGCATTCTGTACTGGTGGTTCTCGAGAAAGGGCAACAGGAAAAATAAAATCCTTGCGCAATTTTGGTTCTCGATGGCCAGCTTACAAGATAATACACTGTTTACGTTTCCTTCTTGAGGGACAACAGGAAGCAGTTTCCTTCTTGAGGGACAACAGGAAGCAGTTTCCTTCTTGAGGGACAACAGGAAGCTGTGTCCTTCTTGAGGAGCAGCAGGAAACAGTGTCCTTCTCGAGGGACATCAGGAAGTAGTTTCCTTCTCAAGAGACAACAGGAAGCAGTCTCCTTCTCGAGGAGCAGCAGAAAGCAGTGTCCTTCTCGAGGATCAACAGGAAGCAGTGTCCTTCTCGAGGATCAACAGGAAGCAGTCTCCTTTTTGAGGAGCAGCAGAAAACAGTGTCCTTCTCGAGGGACAACAGGAAGCAGTCTCCTTCTCGAGGGAAAACAGGACGCAGTCTCCTTCTCGAGGAGCAACAGAAAGCAGTCTCCTTCTCGAGGGACAAGGGGAAACACTTTCCTTCTCGAGGGACGAACGGAGGCAGTCTCTTTCTCGAGGAGCAACAGGAAGTGGTGTCCTCTCGGGGAGCAACAGGAAGCAGTGTCCTTCTCGGAGAGCAACAGGAAGCAGTCTCCTTCTCGAGGAGCAGCACGAGGCAGTCTCCTTCTCGAGGAGCAACAGGAATCAGTGTCCTTCTCGAGGAGCAACAGGAAGCAGTCTCCTTCTCGAGGAGCAACAGGACGCAGTGTCTTTCTCGAGGGACAAGAGGAAGCATTTTCCTTCTCGAGAAGCAACAGGGGAGATAAATTCATTGTGTACCGGTACTGCATATTGATTTTTGAGAGGCAGCGTGGAGGAGATATTCCTTGTGTACTGGTGTAACTTGGTGGAGAATATGAAAGATATATTTCCTGTGTACAGAAGCTTTTTAAGAGACTCCAAGAAAGAGAGATAGCTTGTGTATCGCATAGTGATTTTCGAGGGGCAACATGTTTAAGACTTTCCTTGTACTCCAGTGTTTCTCTAGAGGCTTTTGTTTTTGTCCTCCACAGTGTTTTCAATTACAACAATGTAAACAAGCTCTCTGTTACAATGCGCAAAAGCAAAATACAATCCTTGCGTGTAATCAAACAGGAACCCTTACTCTGTTTGTTAGTATTTGTGCTGAAACCCTTACAACCTGTAATGCTCTTTCACTTTGTGAGGCGAATGAAACGCATAACTTATAATTACTATTAGGCTCCAAACAGATTGTTAGTAAATATAAGTTAAATACTATTGATAGCATCCTTAAATGACTTGAACTCAGCCATGCCCTGACCTTAGCTAATATTTAGTTTATAGAGAAATATATTGGATCTTGTATGGAGACTTCGTTATATATATATAACTATATAGTAGACGTTCATTCTGACACGTACAAGTACAAAGGGTCGCTTGTTAATTGCAATCAGACGAAGGCGACTTCAATGTTAAGTCTATGTTTTATTTACGTTTGTTTCTATGAGTGTTGGCGGCAGTTGGTCGAATTGACGGCACACAGAATACGCTTATTATTGTATGGGTTCAATGGGTGTTGACAGGCTGTAAGGAGCCAGTGGCACATTCCTGGAACTTTTCTTGGCAGTAATTGTGCTGATCATACGTATTGGATTGTACGTCGGATCTCCCTTGGTGGTGCTAGACTAGTAGTATACCCAAGCTAGTACCCATTGACATAACCCCACTTACTCTGCCCTAGTATTCCTCCAGCCTGTACAGCCACCGATCACGTCCATTGACGCCACACTAGACTGTCGGTTGGGGTCTCCAATACAGAGATGTAATGTTAGAGAATAAGAGACGAAGCTTATCTGTCAAAATGATATGAACACATAGACGATTCACTTATTATTCCAGACTATTCCTGCTAGAGAAATGATAGAATCTCAACAGAGTCTGAAAGCAAAACTACGCCTTAACTGGTCATGTAAGAAAAACAACAGTACTGTACAAAGAGGCAAAATGGCCTGTAGTATATATACAATGATATGAAAAGCCGGTTGACGCAATATATGGTAGGACAGTATAGAAGCGGCATGTCTGACTTTCCTACACATCTCCAGTCTTAGGCCAGATCCTCTTATAATGGCGCCAATCTCATTCCTTACTATTAAGAGGTAATTATTTGAGATAGCTGTCGCTCATAAGCCTTGATTAACCCCCAATGAATGTAGGCTATTTACTATATGGACACAAACACCCAGTCTATACTTTATTTAAAATATATATAGAACACTACAGGGTCTATACTCATTGTGACTTTTTACATAATATAATTAAATTTTCGTTAAACTAATTATTGACAAACTTTGCCAGATTATTGTTTCATTCGTTTCAACACAGTCCTGAAATAAACTGCAGAGCTTCCAGTAATGGCAAATTTTGCTCTAAGGAACGCCGGCATCAAACAAAATCCCCAAACTCTGTTCTACCCATCGGTTGTCCTGAAGGAAACAAATCTTGGACTAGCAGTATTGTATTAATGCGACTCCACCAATGTTATATATAAAAAAAAGTTATCCAATGTTTCGGTTTATTGGTGAAATCACCTATATGAGAAATGTTAGCTAGAGACATATATAGGTACATATGTTTTCAAACATTTAGCACACTGGCACATGGATTGAAAAATTAAAACCGTAAAAAAAGTGTCGAACAACCGTCTAATACTAATAAAATATTCCTGTATAAGTAGAGATACATATATAATATGTATCACCTGAGGTTTAAACAAAGATAACAGACACAAACCTATAATATTGTAGGTAGCTTTATCAACATAAAACTAAAAGACTTTAAGAAAATTACGTATACTAATAAAATAGTTTGCATCGGTACATGTGTTTTTAAACTCTTAAACTATTTTGTCGTAATAGCCACACATGTATTATGGAGTTGTCACTACACTGTTACTCTTCACAAATTTTAGTCATAGTCAATTTACTGTTTTCCCCTTTTCCGATGGATCCAGGGTACTGGTGCTGGACATTTGTCCTCTTTTTTCCAACACGTAGAAGTACCCAATCCTATTCATATATCCTCTTACTATCTGTCTTGTGTTAAATACAGCGATAGCCACTTATTACGGTATCATTTCTATTTTGATTGATAATGCTAGAAACTTGTGCCTCAAAATTACAAAGAGCAAAGCAGGGGATTTAACGTAGAAACACAGATATTTATTTCCACTGAGAAAACTGCTGTAATATACAAAGAATTTCATGACCATATAACAACCCAGTAGGCCTATAGATCACATCGATTCAGGGATATATTACTATAGACGAGGAGTTGTTAGGACTGTCGTGTTATATATAATACTATAGATGAGGAGTTGTGACTGTCGCACTATATGTATTAGTATAGACGAGGAGTTGTTAGGACTGTCGTGTGATATATATATTACTGTAGATGAAGGCGCATATTATTATAGGCGAGGAGTTGTTAGGACTGTCGTATGATATATATATTACTGTTGATGAGGGCGCATTAGGACTGTCGTATTATAAATATTATTATAGGCGAGGAGTTTACTATAGTTACGTTGGACAGAAAAAAAATAATATATAAATATTTTATGTTGAGATAAATATAAAATTCTTTTTCACATATATAAAATTATTTTTCAGTTATGTAAAATAAAAAGGTGAGTGAACTATTTTGTAGATATGTGAAATAAAAGCATCCACGACCTCATTTACAGACTTCTCCCTCACAGCCTGTATTTAGCCGCAGTGAATTAGCTCTAAAAGTACAATCTGATCAGAAGGAAATCCACCCTTTGCATTTCGCAAAGCATTTGTTATTTTTAGCGAAGAATAAATCGGGGAAAATACATTTGGTTTTTAGGCCTATAAATACGACCGATTCTGTAGCGAGTATAACTGTGTCTGATTGGGCGGACAAATTAAATGATGTAGACTACAATAGAATGTATCGTTTTGTATTGTTGGCTGTAAATATTGGGAATGTGGCCTGCTGAGGCTAAACTTGTACAGCATGTGGAATTTATTTCTATCGTCTTTGCATTCGTCTTGAAAGTCTACACAAGACAATAGGAGCACAAGTAAAGCTTGGATACTGTCCCTTGCTCTGGGAAGAAATCATTTCTAAACATTCTTTTGTACATGTCTAAAATAAAAGTTTAAATTACATGAGAGACATTCTTTTTCACATATATAAAATAGTTAGGTTTTGGTGTTTTATTTAAATTATGTGAAAAATAATTCTACATGTCTTGAAAAGAATTATACACGTGTAAATGAAATTTTTATTTTACATATGTGAAATTGTTTTTCACATTTTAAAAAATCTTTTCAACATAAGTAAAAAAGAATTTCACATATGTGTAAAAGAATAGTACATATGTAAAATAAAAGCAAAACTAATTTAACATATGTAGAATAAAGGCAGAAGTGATAAAACGGCTTGCCATAAAAGCTTTGTTAGCTAGGTATATATAGAAAGCCATTTTATTAGAATTTCCACTGACAAGCTTAACATAATAGAGTAAGGTGACTACTCCAAAGAAAAACGAAAAATTTGACTCCTGATGATGGTTTGATAATAAACCAAAATATTTAGTCAATATG
>JARFOD010100848.1:0-16537 GCA_031763545.1 Mopalia muscosa
TTCGAATCCAGATCAAAGCAAGCAAACGTTTCACTCTCAACATTAAAAACACTTACTATATAGACTTCAGTTGACAAGCTGGCACGAAAGCATTGGTACGATATTTCGTCATCTGCGTTTTAGGCATAAAAATAATAAGTACTCATGTTAAATGTCTTTTGTGTCTACGCTTTGGTTATCTGATATCTTTGGATAGATTTGGATTAATAATGAAATCCATAAAACAGCGGAAGAAGACAATATTCTTTCCGATTTGATGACAAGTTATGTTTCCGGCCATATCATTTCTACACGACTCCAATATGATTTGGAGATATTAATACGACTCAAATAATGTATGTCTTGCGAACGCCATGTCACTGATTGTCCGCTTCCAGACAAGACACGCAAATAGCGCTCCGTAATTTACCAACTACTCCTACATTTGGAAGAAGAAAAAATGGAAACGACAGATAGCGTTTGTATATGTTCCTTGAGTAAAACAATCGATTTGGCAATTGTACCCTGGTTTACTCATACATGTTTTTTCTTCACGAGAAACTCATATTTCGAATCTCTTCCCACAAGGTGATAACACTTAAAACTTTGAATCCGGCAGTTCAATGAGTTTGGTAATAGTCAGAGTTATATTTTGTCTGTTTTGTTTCGTATCTTGTTATGTTGTACAATAAATACAGCAATTTGAAATAAGCGTTATTCTAGTATGGACAAGTGGACAAATATATCCCACAGTTTATAACTGACCCATTGAAGATAAGGCTCGTTTATGGACACAGTGCCTTGCTCCAGTCCATTATTTTATTATTAACAGAGCAAACCCAATCTCATGAATGCTTACGATTAATTTGTTTATCCTTTGGACACTTGAAACAAAACCCATAACTAAGCATTATGATATATGTGGCTCAGTATAATTCATTTAATTTTTGACACAGCATGTCTTCTTTTAACGAATAATTAGATATCCATGTATTTACTTTTGCGTCTAAAAAAATAAACATCACTAGTGCCGGTGGCTATAATAACAACCAATGTGCCCCTGATCTAGGAAGACGATAAGCTATTGGGTAGAAATGTTTCGAGCTCGCCAATAATATAAACAGAAGCTAATATTATTTATTAAGAATGGCCGAAATTATGGAGAATTCTTTTCTGTATAGTATGGAAGCAATCAGTAGAAAAATCCGCATTTATAGAAATAACCCACTATACGTCGAACTGCTTCTACGTCCGAGGTAACATAGCTCATTTTAAATCTTGGAAGGACGATGTGCTTTATTGTCTTCTTTTAGCTAATTAGAGTGATGAAATGTTAAATTCCCAACAGTGCCATTTCCATTTGACTAAATGCTGTTATGATTTATGAATGTGACAATTAAAGTATGTTTAAGCAAAACCTTTACGGTTAAGTCGTTAAAATTGATTATATTTAAATACAGTTTAAAGGCTGAATCCAAAATTTATTTCAGTTTGAATCAATATTTCAAAAGTACGACAGGCTCTTATTGTAAATAATCGTTAATGCTGTAGCCATATTGAATTTAACAAGAAGAACTCAATTATTCATACGAAGAGTTAGCCGGCGAGAGCTAATCATCGTTACGCATTGTAGTGTCCCTGTCTTAAGAGTTTCTCCAACTGTGGGCCACTGGATGTCTTGCTTGAGGGCAGTTTCTACTATGCAAGATATATGTATTGAGTAAATAATGAACACATCAGACAGATTTTAGTACTGACTAATATAAGGCAGTTTTTCAATTGCATAGTCGTCATCGTTAAAATCGAAAATGAACATGATTCTAAAATCTGCATGGTTGAAGTGCACTGCCCTAGGAAAATATAAATATAGAAATAGCCGTGGACACTTAGAAAGTAAAGCAAAGCTGCCTATTAATAATGTTGCAGAGACTTCGGAATGGAAGAAGCCAGCGAAAGACAACGCATCGTGTTTTACCTATAGCTTACATGTGTTATTCCCCTATGAGTTATTAGTACGACACAAAGCACTAACCAATCGTTCAAATAACGCAAAATGCTATATAAGGGTAAAATTCAACAAAATTATTTTATTAAAACTTTCAAGCTTTTTGAAAAATATGTACGACCCATGTTAACTTGAAGTAAGGCAAGCATACTTCATTTTTGAAAGGCTGTGTGGCTTTAATTTTAGGGGAGGTAAGCAAAAATAGTGAGATTGGGTACAGCTATGGGCCGTGAACAGCAGTTACTCACACTGGTTTGTGTTTTGTTTAAGTTAATAAATCACATCTTAATTCTTCTTTACTGTTCGTACGTCTTATATTTATTATTGTTACTAATATCATTTAGTGTTAAAAATAGAGCTGCTCATTGGCGGGCAACAGTTGGGGATGACCGTGTGACAGAGAGACTTGGCTTTATCCGGCTTCCATACACTGACGCATAACCGTTTTTAAATCATTATATTGCTCAGAAAAGTCAATAAGCCTCTCTGTTTTTGTCCACTGGTTTATCAAACCGTACGACTGACATTAGATTATATTAAGCTACTCAAACTCATTTCCCCGGACACAGCTTAGGCACGATTTATCTTTTTTGTTTCATTTCTCCAGTTGTATACTTCCAGTGACACGGATTAGAGTTGTTGGTGATTCTTATCATTATTTATCCAACTTAGTCGAAATATTATTCGCCACGCAAATACACACCAAAAGATTGAATAATTGGTTTAGACTTTATTGTTCTCATTTTAATACAATCGTGTTGAAAATCGTTACTAACCGGGTTTATTATGTCCAGAAGTACCTTTAAGTTATGTGAACTCAATTCAGTTCGGTAATGTTATACAAAAAATAATTGAATTGTATAAAGTGCAAAATAAGACGATTCTCTTTATCCAGTCTGTTATTATTATTTTAAAACAGATGTATTGCCTTAAGAAGTTTTCTAGGGACGGCATTTTTGTGAATAAGACCGTATATCACCACATTTTTCGTGGTACACATTTAAACCTTGTTAAATGTTAAAAGTTGTCCTACATAAATGTGGTGAAATCACAATTATATAGATTGTTCTTGCATCCAGAAACCTAATCGTGTTCTTGCCGATTGTTCCCATAACTCCGCACATGCGACTGTCCAATGTAGGAGGACAATCAAACTGAAGCGATAGGATATTGGATAGCTTTTTTGGATTACTTAAAAATCGTATACTTTATTTTGTCACAATCTTAAACAATGATTTCATATCTTCATCCACAACCTGATATTCATTGCATCAAGGAAACATACGGTACGACAATTAAAAACTAATTTTTAAACAAATGGCATAGTAAAGGAGGTCCTTATTCCACAGTGCCCTGACTTCATCCTGGTATTTAATCCACAAGCCGAACTATTCCGGAGGAAGCCAGCTTTGCCGGCATGCGTGGTTTACTATCTTTGGAAAACTCGTTATTTTAATCGTCTTAGTTGTACGAAACATGACGCACACCTTGCACGTTGGGGATTCCCAAGGGTAAGAAGTTCATTAGCTTAGAGGCCCGTGGACTCCTATGCTCCTTATGTCAATCACCATTATCCGATATCTTCTTAACCTGGATTTATGTCTCATGGTGAGCGACTGGATTTAAAATAACAAGTTCAAATGGGCCTCTCTTGATATATTTCCGGAAACATTATAAACCCTCTTTTGCTTAGCACCATTTACATCCATTACTAATCTTTCCGTTAATCCATCTTCAAGTCCCAGTTTCGTGAGTTACAGTCTGCTAAAACTCAAGCTCAACGCCCTTGTCTTTGTGCAGGCATTATTGTACAAAAACAACGAAACGCATGTGCTCCAAGGGTTAAAAAAGTTTGCTCATATATGTCAAACAAATACAGATTCAAGAATGTACGGATTCAAGTGAAGGCTATAAATGTTATACCAAATTGCAAATATTATTCATATTTCAATATGCGATTATGCTGTCACAATATTTAACCTTTCTGCTAGCTCTGAACATTATGAGAACATAGAGACTAAAGACAAAGGTAGATAATAAGTTGAATAAAATGAAACTTATGCCGATTTACAATGCTGATTTATCTGTATCACAATTATAACAAGAACTGCCCAATTCCACATCGATGAATGACATTTCATAGTCAATGATGAGCCATCTTCCATAAGTGTGTTTGAATATATTATTCCCATTACTGAATCACACAACATGGGCCAAATTTTTTTTAAGTTTGCACTTTTCATTTCGTAAACCAATATAAACTACATCTCCATCAGCTTCTTATGGGTGCTAACCGTCAACTATTTTTTAGTTTCTGCTTCTAATTTTGAGAAAGAAAATGTATTTCTCGCGTTCACAGTTGTTTCTTTTTGTCATATCGAAAAAGCAGAAAGTCTAAACTTTAAAGAAACCAGTGAAATCTTAGGGCATATGTTGTCTTAAAATGAGCATGTAGTAGCGAGCTGAATGCGCTTTAGCTTAGACTTGAAGAGAACTGGACGGTTTTGTGTGGAATTCGTTAAAGGCGAAGTTAGACAGTAAAACGCTCCACTATACTTTTGTGTGTCGTTACTTTGTACAAGACTTTACATCACGTCCATCAAATAATGATGAGAATGACCAATGTATACAAGACGCACTTTTCGCATTTCATTCCAGCATTAAAGACCAAAATGCCATTCAGCTAAACACGTTTCTAATCACGCTGTATGTGAATTTTTGTATGACTATAACTACCCGCCATTTGCCTTTAAATATTATTCGACAATAAGACATTGCTTCTAAACACATGTAATGTTTGAATGGAATCATTGTCACGTGGGTATTCGCGGCACCTAATAGGAAGATACTTCAACGTCTTTGATGTTACAGAATTTTCTTTTTTGGGGGGATAACACTTTCTAAATTTGAACAGATTATAGTTTAAAAAATTGCTGATTGAAACCCGTCCGTGGATCGAACCCACGACCCTCAGAGTTTCCGAGGTGCCGAAATGATCGAGGGGAATAGCAGTGGCGAGTTATGAATAATTCTACACAGATGACCCAATTAACTTTTGAATAAAGGACATAGACTTAGTTTTGTATGGAACATGTCTCCAATAGTCTCTTGCAATTGATCGACTATACAGTCACACTATACTCTAACATGCTTACAAGCAGTCAATAATAAACGGAAACTTTTTTCTGATACAGAGACCAATGTACTGTACGAAATAGAGAATGTATGTAAGCCTACTCAATAATTTCGTTGAAGAAGCTTACGTGTGGGTAACAGCTTATGTCAAAGTTAACGGAAATGAGGCTGCCTACAAATCAGCTAAATACAGTCTTACCAGACAAAGAACAGACGCCATAGCTGTAACTGGAATCTATTTAATCAAAAAATGGGATCAGGAATGTCGTGGTCGTTGGTTTTTATCACGTTCTAGGAGGGAAAACTACAAATAACGTCCCAATTCAATTAGCTAGCACACAAAATGACACTATAATACTAAGTCTACGCCTTGATAAAACTGAATTCAAATCGCGACTAGAAGATCTCATCAAAGCATGTCATCGGTCTACAACGAACAACTGAATATCCATTGCACATTGCCCGTTTCCCAAACTTCAAAAGTGGAACTCAAAAAACATTAATATCAACTCGGAGGGGCACCGGAGATACCATGCCCTTGCTGACTAGAACCAGGGGGCTTTTTCTGAGTGGCTCTGTATACTATGCACGAGGACGATAAACAGTGTATTCAGAATAACGAATATAAAGTACCAAAAGTCGAGAAGTCAATGAAATTCCCGAGTATCAGTTAATAAAACGAAAGGCTTTCTGCGCTATATAAATTTTTTGTGTTGATTGTGTTATCTACTGCCTTGTTGTTGAAATTTCCGATAGCTTCAATAGTTCCAATAGAATCTATTGGGACGTTTTCCAGTATTCTAGTTTTATTTGTTCAAACACAGTTTCGTCACATTTCCCATTATAGTTATTGTGCTGTTTATCCTGTGATTCCAGGACCTGCCGCATTAGCCTGTGTAATAACAGAGATAACAAGAAGACATCTGTCACTTTTGACGTTTCTGCCACCGTAGCCATAGCTCTATTAGAATAACCCATACCCCTTTATTTCTGCACTGTTAATTTAACCGCTTCGGGAATATAGCATGATATATTCCAATATGACAAATGTATAAACTTAGATACTTTACAACACAGATAACCCACACTGCTGTAATTACTGTGGACAAATGTTAAAAAGTACGTGTTACATATTTCCAAATGTTGTGCCTCGCTAGGTTTTTTGTCTTATCTATTTTTTTAAACCAAGAACAAGTACTTGGAAAAATTAACTGCCGAAATTGTTTGTTTATTTGAACATACAATTGGAAGCAGATACCCATTTTGAGTTCGTCTCACGTAACTGTATCTTATCGCGACTTCGCTTCTATAGTCCTTTTTTTTAAATCGATGTGTCTCCGTTTATTCGTAATTAATTGCGTTTTTGCCAGATTTCGATCACTGTAAATGGAAGTGTAATGCGATCTTGACCTAACATAGGATACGATCTAGACAGTGTGTTACGTTATGATGTATTATTCCGTAAAATAAGACAGAGACCACGTAGTCATTGATCATCTGCTACATTATTTCTATTCTGCTTATTTATTCCCCAAGAGAAACCAGAATAATGCAGTCAGTTACAAGTCTTATACAATATCGAACTCAATGTATTCAATTATAAGCGTAATGTAATTTCTTAACGTAGAAATTCAATTATAAACCAGGAACGCGACTTGTTTGTGTCCGTATAAACTTGTGTGATTGGACCAGGTTACGTGTTTTATAACAGTATTGTATCTGGACATTGTAATGGTGACTCCCTCCACCGATTGAGTATTAAGCACACCGTTGTACAACCCATATAGCATCAAAAACGTTGTGAAACTTCAAGAAAATAGACTTCAAAGTTAAAGATCCTTTGTTACGAGTTATTGTACAAACGTACCTATAGAGAAATATCGTAAACATGACGTTTTAATCTATAGAATTTATGAATCTTCAGTTGATGATAGATATAACGTTAAAGGTATATTTTATTAGAGATAACCTTGTTGGTATGTGTGTTGTTTGGTACTAAATAGATTAGATCCTTTAACAAAGGATGATATTTTTCAGTCGTTAATTTTCGTCTGATGATAAAATATTCACCAATTATTCCATTTGTTTTTGCGTGAGATATAAGCTACTTTACTGTTTTTCTGTTCTTGCTTATAAAAAACGACATCATTCTGTTATCAGAAGCCAAACAATGTGGGCACTCCACAATTTAATTCTAAATAGTTTATGCCAATGATTATCTTGTTAGATATTGGGTGGGTTGTCAATGAATAAAAAAGATAAAATTTCCACATTTCTTCGATTTTTCTTAACGGTATTTTTTTATAATGTACAACGTCATAAAATGTACTATGTTTGAACTGACTTTATTATTGCACAGGGCTAAGTTTTAGTCTTGATAATATTTTAGTGGCGCTGGTGGTAGTTTGGAATGAGATTCCTGGTGCTCTCAGGATTAAGTGGCTACACAAAGCCGATCAGTGTGGGATGTCTATGTAAAGCAGCTTGTGATTCTCCTGGTTTTTTATTCATATGTTGCCAGTGAATGTGGTCAAGTCGCTAATTCCATAACCTATTGGGATTTCAGGTGCTCCTGAGTGACAGAATGTAAACAGGGGTAAAACCCTAATCCAACAAATCTGAAAATGGTTTTACGAGACTGTACATAACATTTATTCGCGGTACAGACACTGTCGATATGTTAAACAAGTATAATGTCGCATACAGTTGCATGTAGCAATATGTCACCCAGGTACTCCCTCTTAATAGCGGCAACACAGAGGCGAAATTTTGTAGCGTCTTACACTGAAAATTTGCCCACTCTGTCTTATTGTATCAGATATTACATCCTGTGACGGATGTAAAGTGGTGTTCTTTCGCTAGTAATTGTGCATATGGTAAAACCAATAGGAGACAGTTAATTTACAATGGTTTGGTCTGCAATGCCACATACGTTAGTTAGTTTATGTCAACAATGAAATCGACAGAAAAGGAACCCGGAGAGATTGTTTAAGCGGTATAGCCAAAACAGTTTACGAGGGTCCCAACTACAAAAAAGACTAAAAAACAATACGGGAAAGTCTGGTTGTCGTGATTTTAGCTGTTATACCTTGTTATTACTTGCCACAAAATTACCATCACTTTTTACTGTGCAAATTTTGACAGTGTGTTCAATGTTTCTCCACTGCGTAAATAATCGTTAGATTCTAGGAATTTTCGTTCTTGGAAACTTTTTGTCTTCTTCCGTTGGTGAGTTCTAGATTTTGTGCTTCCGTAATGGCTGTCGTCCAATCGTCAAACTGTACTAAATCTGCCTTGTGGTGGAAAATAACTCGATTAGAGATTGTGGAAAAATGCTTTTAATAATAATAATAAACTTTATTTACAGAAGGTTAAAGCACAATGTACACTCAGTTAAATTGATGCGGATCAACCTGAGGCCCTCTACATAAGCATTCAGTCACAATGCTGTTTTCAGACACAATGCACAATAAATGAATAGAGCTCTTGGTTCTGTGATTCTGGGCTTGCGTGATTGCGCGCCCGGATTTTGTCTGATCAGCTTCCAAACACGCTGCAGATTAAACTGTTTCGTGGGTTAGACTTGTTGCACATGTCTTCGTGGATTCCACAAATATTGACTTTCAGCTCCGTAGGGCATGTTTTTTGATAGTTGTATGGAGATTTTATTTCACAAATGAAGTTACTCTAAAGCTTGTGTCGTTTGGTTTTCAAAACTGAGGAGACCACGTAGTTTCAAGGCCAAAGTCACAAAGCAGAGTCGTTTGCACAAAAAGGTGATCTGCATACATGTTGTCTTCAAGATCACTTTAAAGTCAATAGATAGTTCTATGGGGATTTTATTGCCGGAATTTCATGACATGTGAATGCAGAATGAAAATAAATTATAAACTGTAGGCCTATAACGGTACCAGTCAACAGGTCGAACATTCAGTGCAGTGGTCCATTCACCTACATTAAATGAAAATTGGAAAAACATACAGAAATAGATAATTAAAAAAAAGTAATCTGAAATGAGTGTGTTATAGAAATTTCTGGGCCCGATTCCACAAAGCAGTTTATACTTAAGTCAAAATGTTTGAGGGTCCTCACATTTCTCAGTTTTAAATTTTTAAATTTAATATTTTAGCATAATTAGTATAACATAATAAGTCGCAATTACAGGTATTACTTCACAAGTAAGCTCAGGCAAGTCCCACAAATATCAAATTTAGTCTTAGTTTTGTGGAACCGGCCCCTGGTGCTTAGATGTTCTTCCAAAAGAATATCAACATTGGCATCACGCTTAATCATAATGGATTTTTTATCTGCTGTTGCTGTTTTTTGTTCATTTTTATTACTATTTAACATAAAACATTAATGCAGAATTTGTCCATACACACGCCACAGTGACAGTCAAATATACTTTCTTCTCTTGAAGGTCTTGCTTCTTTTTTATTATCGCTTAGATTAAAATATAGGTTTGAACTATATACTGGGGGGAAATTAATTCGAAATTCTAATTTCAAACAATTAAATTGGAGCATATAATTTAGTTTTCCCATGATCATATATTTAAGTCGCAAAACTTTGATTTGCTTATTGTGGCACTTCATTTTAAGCAGTTTCCCAAGGAGTATTTCTAGAAAACTATTGATGTTAGAAGATTCAAATGTGTGCCATTGTAAAAAGTACAATGCGATCTAGTTAAGGTGCCGCATTTTGAAGAAGTTCGTCCTCGATTTTTAAAAATGTTTTCTGAAAGGTGTATTTTACATTTTTATAAGACTTTCCAAAGTCGGATAGACAATAATATCCACTGAGATCGTTCTAATAAAAATTTCAAAGAAATGAGGCATTTTTTACTAGTTCAATGATTATTATACTCGGTAAACTTAGTTAGTGAGTGTCCTTATTGCACTTCGCGAAATAAACCATGAAAAATGCAGTCTACTTTTTTTGTTGACATTTACTCATTTTGCAATATTTATAGAAATAATAATTGGATTTTCACCACATTCAAATCTATGTAATCCTGAATATTTAAGCTTTCCAAAAATACATACATATATATATAAATATATGGTACAGATTTATATTCTTCTGTATAAGAGACTAAATACAATGGTGGATCCAGCAAGACATTGATCTTATATAAGATACGAAAAGCAATTAAAGATAACAAAAATATTAACGTAACCTAGAGCCTTTCTTGGTTGACTTACTCGCACAACACAAGTAGTGTTTGAAATATATATATATATATATATATATATATATATATCGCTTTCTACAAAAGGTCTGGTTCAGATATAGGCGGGTATCACTCTTAGTCTTCTGTCTCTCAGTGTAGGCCACGCGGCGATAATCTGCAGAGGTCAGACATCAGTCGAGAGATACTTGTTAACTCGTTGGCACAAACATACGAACACTTTAAATTTAATTGTGACTACATTTTATACGGATAAGGTCACCACACAAGGTTGGAGGTCCCTGACCTTAATATGGCCATTCTGCTAACTTTGGTTGACTTGAATAGCTTTTTTAGCGACTGTGATTTGTATTATTATTTTTGTTCAAATGTATTAAAAATGAATGTAAAATAATTGAATCCACAAGGCCTGATAACTGGAAAATATACTAGAGGCTGAGTTACAATCCAATGATAGAATTAAGCAGGGACTATTTTACACTTTGAGGTCTGTCCGTCCTCTGTGTTTAAAAGTTATACTGATTTTGGTTTGTCTCGTCGTCTGTCTTTGAGATTATACTGATTTTGGTTTGTCTCGTCGTCTGTTTTTAAAAGTTATACTGATTTGGGTTTGTCTCGTCTGTCTTGAAAAGTTATCCTGATTTTGATTAAGATATATCTGGTTCAAAAGGGCAATAAACGCTTTTGTAGGCTGACCCCCATATATCCATTTTCATATTTTTTGCCACGGCTTTGTTTTATTGTTCTACTTGTTTGACTGCATTATTTCATGAACATTTTCTAAATGGTTTGTGAACAGATGCACTGATGAAACTAAGGGTTATTTTTACAATTATTTTTAGGTCCGTTTGTCCAAGACCGTTTTTGTTGAATTGCTTTTGTTACGTTTCGTATATGATTTCCTTTATAGGAACGGGTGGAGCAGACTTTAAAACAACACAGGATTTTTGGATCGATGTCAAGTTCAATGTGGGTATTCAGAGTGGGTATTCATAGTTCGGAGAACGCAATACTGTCACATTTATCATACAGGGTGAAATCTTATCCCGTGTGCTCCCATCTCTCCAGCACTACAGTTCATGAAGCCGAAGAGAAAAGAAATCAAGTTAATTAGAAAATCACAAATCTGTCATATTGAAACACCACTGGTGCTATAGTTCTGTTTATCTCTACAATGTCAGCTAGCAACATGACGCGCAGATGGTCACTCCAGCAGAACAGCATATGAGCGTCCTGTACACATTATGTTACTTTTTTAATAAACGAATCGTTCTATCAGCACATGTATTGATAAGACGTAGCGAATTCCCTCGACTAGAAAGTCTTATAATCTTAATAAGATTTTCCGCTGTTCCACAATGGAGATCGTCTTGCACTCCTTTTTCATACTCTTAGCGTTAGACCGTATACTGTCCAGATTCCTGTCGCAGGAATCCAGTAAACACACAGTGAAACAACTGACTAAACCTTGGATGACTTGGACAAGAAATAGTTTCTATTTTATTTGATATATTATGTATACGTATGTTGTGTAGGCCGATGGCTTAACACTACATCAAAGTTTACAACTGGCTGATATATACAATACTTTCTTCATAACTCACAAACGTTTTGTTTAAACCCCTTAAGAAAACCTCTCGAGAGACGTGGCAATTGTTTTATTTCTCCCAACTTAAACAGCCGATCTGGTTATGTTAAGGTTTCCAGTTCAGGGCGTTTTATAACAAAATCGGTCTCACCGTGACACATATCAAAGTGTGGTCAGGATGAGGAGCATCAACTCCAGAGTTAAAAGTCAGGTACACCAGCTGTCTTCAAAATAATTGAACGTACAAAGAAACCTCATGTTACCATCATATTCCAAAGTACCGATTGAAAGTGTGAACATTGTAACACCAAGCGATCTTTCTTAGGCGTCAGTGTTTTTGAAACAACTTTCAAGTTACACACAGCTAAATGAGCGAGATTATTGAATGTGTGACCAACAAAAGTGAAGGTGGATGGTTTCGCATTGGAGTCGCCAATTGATACTCTTTGGAAAGATTTACTTTGTTCTGTGCCAATGATTGGAAAAAAATGTTGATTCACGAACTGTTCGAGGTGTTTTGGACATTACAGTTATGGCACTGATTGGAAAGGATTATCGAACCTGCATGTTTCTGTCTCCGATAAGCTTCTTCGGCTAAAAGCTAAAAAAAAGTGTTGTATTATCAAGCTATACACCACCTGGCTGTTAACGCGTAGCCTAAGGATGCCATTTTTTTTTAAGTAGAACTGAAACATGCTGATTGCTGGAAGCTAGAAGAATTTCTTTCGGTATATGGGACACAGCACAGCTGAGGAAAGAATATTAGGGACATGAGATATTGAACGTGTTTGTGGAACAGAACATCTCGTTTATCATAATACTCAACAACAGTAAATAACTCACTCTATTTTATATGACACAGGCATTTCTAAGAAATAACTATTTTCATTATTGAAGGAGACATTTGCATCGAAAGTTATTTTTATGTTTGTTTTTGTCAAAACGTTTTGAGTTGTCTCTCTGATTTAACTCAGTTGGAATAAAATCATTCAGCACAAAGCTGCTAAATCAGAAAAGCATCGGATAAATGATTAGTAGGGCTCGATAATTGAGCTTTTATCTGAAGAAATGCTCATGCGTGTTAATGTTAAAACTCAGATCATAGTTGATGGAAGCTTTGAGGCGCCATCGTACAACCTAAAATTATAAATCATTAAGTGGTTAAATTTGAGAAGCACCGTTGCTGGGACAGAGGCAATGCGGCTATTGCCTATTTAAGTACGTACCATTTTATAATCGAATTTAGATTTCTGCTTAAGGGCAGGTTATTAGGGACGTAGAAATGCTATCTTAACTCAACACTAGGAATATTAATATTACAGCAAGAAACACCAATTTATCAATCCATGACAATAATGTCTTGAAATATGTAAAGTCGCCAGTGTACATAAAATAAATAAATAGCTATTTCTCATCCTTACAGGACCCGCTTATTCCTTTATGTGCGCCCCGATTTAAAGTAACACATGTGTTTATTCAATCATCCGTACTTCCTCACCATGTATAATCGGTCTTTCTGTACAGACCACATGTGAGCTTCAGCTTGATTGACAGCTACTGCTCCATCCTCTTAGAACATGAAACAGCCGCGTAGCGGTCAAATGGGCTCCCGCATTGTATTGACAACTCCACTCCTACATAACTGCTCTGATTGTTTTTCGTTGATTCGGGTCACCCCTTCCATTCCAACGGCTTTCTGTGCTATCTTAACTTGATGAAAATCAAGGAAGCCAAATTAAATTGTTTTTGCACTTAGTTTATGTTGGGCATAGCCGGTCTGACAGGTCTAGTCTTTAAACTGGTTTAGTCGTAAGTGCACTAATGTAGGCCACAAATTCAGCATTTTTTTCATTGGACAACTCGGGAGAGCGCATGGGTGGGGGTTAGGCTAATATACAGCGATTGAGGTGTCACCGGATAAACGACATGCATGGCGTGATTGAGGGGTTACCAGTTAAAGAATTGTATTGAAGTCAATAAAAAACTAAGTAAGAAAAGTAAGTGAATGAGTCTGAGTGAGTAAGGAAGTATTAAAGTAGTTTTTTAAGTAGACAAATACATACGTACATACGTGTCTGTCTGTCTGTCTGTCTGTCTGACTGTCTGTTTGTTTGTGTGTATGTATGTATGCATATTGTTATGTTGCAATGTAATGTATATGCATACCATGTTATGCAGTGTATGTATGAGGTACAAACACAGTGTTTCTATCTCTACAGGTGTACATATATATATGAGGCGTTTATTTAACTAATGTATTTTGATACAGCTATAAACATTATTTCCCATGGTTAAGGTTAGTTTAAGACATACCCAATATATCTTCAGTACCCAGTATATCTTCAGTACTATCTCTAAGGTTGACTGAGATTGATCGTCTAATAATGATCACCCTGTTATCTCAGATTGTTTCTTAACGACATTGATCGATAGGTTGTTTATGTATTCTGTGGTGTCGTACAATCTTACATTGGATATCTTACCAAACTAATTCAATGGGAAACTAATTTGTTACCCAGGACTGAGGGACATTTCATTGGTCACACAGTATTTTGAAATATTGGTCTGACGAAAGAAAATGTACAAGGAACATCTGTCAGGGAACTCGTTTGTGTTTATGATACGTAATGTCTACACACAGTCTGTTCAGCTAAATAAATCACAAACGTTACCAAGAGACAAGGGGCATTTACATGACTTCAGTGTGCTCTCTTAAAAAGACAGAACGATACCTTTGTATGGCATTTAACTTATCCAATCCCACATTACAGGAAAGACAACTCGTGCATTATAGGTTAATAATCCTTAGATTCTCGGGTGGTTGGAGGGGAGAGTCTTGTTGCCTTGATGCTTTCTGAACTAAAGAGGAATAGAAAGCCGATGTTTTGTCATTGTTTTGCCATGTGGGTGTCCAGTATTTGTCCTGTGATGTTTTGTTTGTTACGAGTGTTGTCATGGGTGGTTTCCTTAACCGATTCGGCCGGTACGCCGTCGTGTTAGCGAAATAACCTTAAGTACGGTAGTAAACCCCAATCAAACAATCAAACCAAAAGCTTCTCTTAATGATCGAGTCTTTGGCTTGTATGCAATGTTTCGCCATCTAAGTTAAAAGTAATGCTGTATGGAGTTGCGAGTACTATAGTAAAACGACTGGCGTAATTTTCAAGCCACTGCTCTTTCACTAATGAGAACAAAGAGGATTGAACGAAATTTATGGGAAAGCAAGTAGTTTTAGCTGTAAGATTAGACCGCTACTAATTATTCTTTATTTTTCTCCATGTTAAATTTGGAATCACTTGATTTTAATTGTATAAGTGTATATAAGATATATCGACTGACGTTTTTCTCGACGTTTTACTACATTAAGCATTTTTTTTAATATCTGGACGTTTTTTTGTGTACGGAATCAGTCATCTGTACATCCACTGTAGCTTCGTGTGTACCATTCCTTTCTCGTCATTTCTGGTACTATGTTTTAAAACTTTATAAATATGTTTTTATGATTATAAAGTTTGGACTTAAGTGATCGGAAATAGTATTTAATTACGTCAGGATACACAGAAGTCATTCTGTTGTCTACATTCCAACTATCTACGGTACTCCTATTTTCCAGCACATCTTAACATAAAATTGATCTGTGATTTATCAGCTACCATAAATTGATATGATGTTTCGATATTGTTAATTATATGTGACAAATCACATATGATAAGCTTCTATCATGAAACGGCTTGAGGATAAAAAAAATCTTGACTGATTATTCCTTGTTGATATTGAAATATCCAAAGACAAAAAACAATACCCGCTCTTCAAACCGGATACTAATTAGAATATCCTGCCCTTATTTGGTTGTAGTTTTCAAGAATGTTATAAAAGATTAACTGCTTTATGATACGCCTTAGTCAGTCGATATCTGAAGCATTATGAATTCACAGAGGGACTGGAACGCCGATCTCCTGGGATGTTATTTTAATGGCCGAATCGATTCTGCCAATATTCAATGTTGGACTCTGTGTTGTTTAGTATTAAGATAAAATGGAGACTATCACGTGAACTGTTATAGCTTCCTTGGTTTTATACTCACATTTATATTCTTCTAATCAGGCAATACGGTTTTATCGGAGAACAAACAAATATAATGTGGTGGTTAAGTTCTGTGTAACCTTGGCGAGCATTTGTCACGGAATACTTAAGTAAGATATCTCATTGTACAGATCGTTAGATTTATACATTAAGGATGTGTGGGTTTTTACGTTTTAATGTTTGTTTGTTTTTTCCGTCTGTGCTGTTGTAGCATTGTTGGAATTTGCTTACCACAGAATGTTAAATCGTCCATGAGGTGATGTAGAACAATGTTTAACAACGCCGAAACCTTACAGAACTGTTAATATTCAATTTCAAAAGACTTGCCATCATGATTTGTATTGCAATAATTGTAATTAATCATGGTAAATGAATACAATTGCGAGGAACAGATAATAATAAATCATGGTGTTAACTCGACCGATGGAATACACATGTAAAATCAGCTAAAAGAGTGAAATGTTGGTTAACATGGTTAAAATAATGAATAATTTTTGTGTCTTTTAGAAAGTGAAGTTTAACAGTATTTTCGTTATTTTGGAATAACACTTTCTTA
>JARFOD010100859.1:0-16535 GCA_031763545.1 Mopalia muscosa
TCCACTTCACACTGCTACTTAGTTTATTTTTAGATCCAGTTTCAGTTTAACATTTGATATACTGAATGGTCATGTTCTTTTTATATCCTGATTAATCATTTTAGAACTGTGGATTTAAAAAAGTGAGAAATTACCCATGAAATTGCAAATCTGTTAACATTTAATGCACCACAATAATGATTGATTGATTGTTGTTTTACGCTATACTTATTGTTTGTTTGATTGGTGTTTAACGTCGTACTCAAGGGTATTTTACTTATACTTAAAAAAGGATTTCACTTATACGATGGTGGTGTATTCCAACTATAATTGTAACTAGCACAACCATGATGTGAAGTGTTTCAATAATGTTGGAAAGTTAATTTTCCTCCAGTGCTAAGAAAAGACAGCATTGCTACTCTTCAAACAAACTGGCCATAGCCAGAGGGCCACCACAATAATGATAAAATTGATACAAAAGAGTTAACTGAGTCAATTGCATAAGCTTAAAAATAATTACTAGTTTATCAGGTTTTTCTGACGAGGACGAGAGACTTTTTTTTTTCCAAAAATTCCAGAGGAGGTTTTATTTTTATTCTATATCAATGCATTTTTTGTATTTGTTTTACATCAGATGATGTGTTGTAGTTTTTCAAGGTTTGACTTCTTATTTCCTAATCTTGGTGGCTTTAATAAGTTCAAGTTTGAGATATCTTCCATAGTTATCCAAAACCTATGGTTGTGGCAAATAAACAAACATTAGAAATACACCTCGCAATCAGCATGTGCAGCCATGATTTATTAGTTAGCAAGTGTGTTGTCAGAGCCTACTTTGATGTACAATTCACAGGATTGAGTCTGACTGTCAACCATCAGGAATATGAGCGAGTCACATATTGTGGCTCTGGCAATCACGGGGGTAGTTCAACGAGGTTTTCTCTAGGTTTTTTACTGTAATAAACCAAGGAGCAGTGTGAAGTGGACAATCCATTGTCATATAAGTAACATCCAGTTTCGAGATGTGCATTACTTAAAGACGCATGTTAAGGTGGATAACTCTACCTGTTTTAGCTTTGAGATTTGAACTGAATTATCTCCCTTTAGTCTATAAACCTGATGTAAACAATGCGGGACAGAAAAGTCGCCAAATGTGAAGCAAATCGGTCAGTTTATCTAGAAGAATTTGTTAATATCGTATGATTTACAGCACAAAGATTTTTTTTGACAGAAAAGACTACTTTGGGAGATTATGTAGAATGAAACATATTATAAGCTAACTCTTAAATACATTTTATTGAAAGGCAAATTTCACAGTGCAGGCGGTATTTAAGAAACACATTTAAAAAAAAATAGTCATAAAAAAATTTTAAGCCGCGGGGTTTTGACGTGATGCGGCAGTACCTGTGAAACTATTAATTAACATTTTATGGCCTTATGAAGACTGTATATGCATAATGTTTCTTATGCAGTGATTGTTTGTCAGTTCTCAGAGAACCAAGGCAACAGGAATCTCATTCCCAGTCCTCCGCTATTACAGTGTTAATCTGTAAAATAAAAATGTGTGTAGACAATGTATTAAGAGTTTGGTGTTACCTTAGCTAGTGACTTGAGTATTGATCTTATTTCAGACATCAATTTATGATGAACAGAAAGGATTGCTCTGATACTGGTCACCTCCTTCTTCACTCCATCCTAATAAACATACAAACATAAACACATTATTTACTAATGAAATATCAAACAAATAATACATATACCATGGCTTAGGCTTGAACTTAAACAACTTGGTTATTTCATTTTATAATTTGGTGTGTTAAAGTCTTTAGTTATTCTTGGCCATAGATTGATCCACATCTCACAGTGTATAAGGAAGGGACAAACTAACACTGTGTTTTTAATCAGCTTGTTGATTTGTGCTTAGCGTTTTACACAAAGATACTTCACTTATAAAACAAATTCGCATTATAGTGCTCAGTGGAAAATCAAAGGGGTTCAGCACCCAAATGCCATCCGTACTAGTTGTAACATTTACAGCCTCTGATAAACAGGTGGCCAATTCTCAAGGATTGCCAGATCAGGTGTTTCTCTTAAACATCCAATTAAAATCTGCCATTAGTTGTTTGCAGTATAAATCTTCATATAGGCTTTGAGGGGTTACTGACGAAGTTGTTTTTATGACAGCAGCCAGTGCCTTAGCAACTGCAGTTTGGAATGCCCCAAACTGACCCGGAACACAGCGACCCTCTTTTGGTGATCCTCGAGAAAACCATTACATTTTGTCAGTGGATAAAAATAGAAGGATTTTTTATGTTTAACGTCGTACTAAAGGGTATTTCACTTATATGACGGATTGACCATTTCACACAGCCTTATTACGGTGGAAAACCAGGAGTAAACCTTGTAAAAACCCTCCTCGCCATTGCCGGAGCCACAACGCTTATATACCTCAACATGTCTTTCTAGAATAATGAAAAAACTGCTGCTTGTCAGCTTTATTAAATTATTGAATTTTTAAACCTTAGCAGTTTCCATTTGTGACTTGACTTGTCCAATTTTCGTGGAGACGAGTTTGATTTCTTTTTTGATCAGGTCAATTGTCTGTTTAATCCACTTGTCATCAATCGCCTGCCCCTCTACTGGGCACTGCAAAACAATATTAAGTCATTTAAATGTTAAAACCATCAACATAATAATAAACTGTCTGACCATGATTTTTATCATCAGTTCATGTAAAATAAAAGTATGAAAATTTGTCGACTGATTGTTGTTTTACGTCGTGCTTAAGGGTTTTTCACTTATATGACGGCTGTGTATTCAAACAATAATTGACACTAGCACAAGAAAGTGTTTCCATAATGTTGGAAAGTGAATTTTCCTCCAGTGCTAAGTAAAGATAGCATTGCTATGCTTCAAACAAACTGCCCCTAGTCAGAGGACTATATCATGCTTAAAAATAAAAGAACAGAAATGTCTTTGTTACGGACCCATTGGGTTCAAATTTGATAACTAAAATGTTAATCATTTTGACCTATATAATATCTGATAATGGGTTTAGAAGAACTTCCTTCATTACTTGGAGAGTAATAAAAAGCTATACCCTTGGACCCTGTGGGTACTGTTCTTTTGGATGAGGTCTTCTCTTCAATTTTAAGATGAGTATATGAACAGTAATTTTGTTATGTTAAATCTTCACTTTCTAATAGACACTATCATTTTATTATAGGTAGTTTGGGGAATATATATATATATATATAAGTAATAAACTTTTAGAACGTATAAGCTGATAATCCACTCAAACCTATTCTACTACTCACTTTTGTAGCCATTAGTATCTCCTCTATGTCAGTAACTGTGGTGGCACTGTTCTCCACTAACATACAACTCTCACTGCATCTGGTGGGGAATAATAGTTCAGTTAGTCATTGTATTGTTGAACTAGCATCAAAGAACATTCCCAAATATCAATAGGAAATTCATCGTCCTTCAGTGGTCAATGCTGATAGCGGTACTACGCACACAGTGAGCTATAAATGTTGGAATGGCCTGTAATGCCCCATCCTCCAATTTGTTTTATTGGTCTTTAACATCACACTCAAGGTTATTTCATTTATAAAACTATGGATTGTCCACTACACACTGATCCTTGCTTAGAAATAGAGGAAAATCAAGAGTAAACCTCGTTAAAAGCACCCCTGTAATTGGCAGACTTGTCTTGTGTGACTTCCTCATATAGTTATATACCTGAGGTTGACAAAAGGACTGGAACCTGTGTGTGGTACATCAAGGGAGGATCAGTAGTCAGACATGCTTACCATTGAACCTAAGAGTACATCAGTATCTATGTTCTCATATATGTACTAGAGCTGAATGCTATCATCTACATTGATAACTTATTTTCAATTAATGTGACTATTTGACAGAAAAACCTGTACCTGCTCATCAGTTGTCGAAATGTGTTATCAGCAGACAGGGCCTCAGGGGTCCGAGTTCTCATGGCCTCAAAGTGAAGGATACCCTGACACAGGTTCACCACCTCCACAGACAGTTTATTATCATCCTGTTACAACAGAGTCCACTTAATCATAGCGTTTCAATGTTGTATGTCTTTCCATAAAAAAAAGTACATGTATACCACAGAAATTGATACCATTGCTTAATGCACATTTAAAAAAAAAGTATGGTCATCAAATTTTTACTATTTAAAATAATGGCAATTAATATAATAAATAATAATAATATAATATAATATAATTTAAGCATGCCATTAATTAACAACTACTGTCAGAACACAAAATATTCACATTGGACTGACACAGACACTTCATTTTACCTCAATAATGTGTTGCCTGTAAGTGGCCGCTTCATCAAACTGTTGTAAAACTGTGTTCAGTGAGGGATTAGCACCAGCTGCCCATTTTAACCTCTGGGTTATACTAGCCTCCAGCTGGCTGTACCTCTCCTGGCAGCTACTGATGGCAGCATCCCCAGACAATAACCCCTGGACATTCTGAACACAGACGATTGAAAACACTATCAGTCCATTTACAAAACAACGAGGAATGGGTGATTAAAGAACACATTATACCCTATTTAAAAAAAAAAACTTTTTTTTTAAATTGATAAATAAAATTTAAAAAAATGTTAAAAAATATTAAATAACACATGCACAGAGAACCCATCTTGCCACATCACTCATTATTGAGACATGCCGACTATTCAATGTATAGTTTGTTTGTTTGATTGGTGTTTAACGTCGTACTCAAGGGTATTTCACTTATACAACACCGGACACAAATACAGAACATCACAAACAAATCTGCTTCCCATTACCCTTTAGCTCTGCGAACACCAGGGTAACACCAATAGAAAGCAACCTCTTTTCTCGCCTCTTACGATCGACCAAGAAAGCTGAGGGAGTATTCTGCTTGGGCCATGGCCCACCCGCTCCCTCACGGGGTCAATGTATAGTTCAGACAATGGCAGTATAATTGCTTTTTATGTGTGTTATCAAGGCCTGGAGAGGTCAATTTGTGCTAAAAAAAATTATTAAAAAAAATTGAATCTGACAAGAAACATATCATAATAAAATCAAATCTCTGAAGAACCCATCTTCATGTCTGTAATATTCCATGAAGCCTTCATTTTAATAACTGCTCAGATATTCTAACCATAGGTTGGCAACAAAAACAGACTAATCTTATAGGCCTGTCATTGGTTACAAGCAGGACCACATTAAAGCATGGACTGATTAAAAATACGGAAACTACACCTTTCTCATTTCTGACATGACAGTAGAACGATTAGGCATGACCATTTGTTGATGAAGTCGACCAGCCTGAGTGAATATATCCTCATGTAACCATTGGTACCTGGCCAACTGTAGCTGTGCCTTCTGTATACTAGACTTAACCAGTGCCATGTTTGCATCTAACCGCCTGCAAGTTAAAATGACTATATTGAATGGTGCTCAATTTTCTATGGTATTTTTTACAAATAAAAATATGTACAAAAATTTATATTTTATAAAAAACTATCGGACTTTTTAACACTTTCTACCAAACATTATACAAATACTGCATCTTTGAGAATAAAACATCATCTGTCAGCTCCAGACATCCATTGTTGAGATTCAATCACATCAAAGCATTGTTTTTATTAAAAATAGAAATAGGAAAACTCTTTATTATAGCCCATAAATATACGTGCGAAAAATATATAGAGTAATCGGTACCTAAATGTCCGTAACAGTTTATCCCTCTTTTGGTACATACCTGGCTAAGTCATGTTTTCTCCAGGCGTTATCATAGCTGCCAGTGACTGAACTGGCGAGTGTTAGGTGGTGATGCTGGAACTGTCCATTCTTCAAACAACCATCAACAGCTTTCTTACACAAGTCATCCAGAGGCACCTTAGACTCAGCTCCTATGTCCTTTAGCTCAATCTCAGCAGACACATCCAACTCCAGGTAGTTTATATACACACAGATAATATAACCCAGAGTCAGGGATGGAAAGCCTAGAACCTGGACATAGAGAACAACAGGATCATAATTTGATACTAACATGGTTTATTACCATTCATGGACAGATCGGGTCAAAAACATTTCATATGAAAGCATGAGCATAATTTTAAGTTGTTTCATAGACCTTCTAAACAATAAAGTGTTTAACAAATAACTAAGTCTTTTGATACAAGGTTCTTGATGAACATATTTTTAAAGTTAATCTTTCTACACTAAGTCTTCAACAAATATCTACATATAAAGTCATGAAAATGGAGCAATAAATCAAAATAAAAGTTAAGTGAAATAATACAACTTTTCACACAACCTACCTTATTTCTGACATATTCTGCAATGAATTTCTTGATAGGTTTTGCCATCTGTTCATCATCATAGCAGGCACCACCATAGGAACCTAGAAAAACAACAGGGAAATTACACTCACTAAAGAATCAAACAAACAGTTTAAAAGAAAACAATTAAGACAGTTCTGTTATATTAAAAAATGTTAGTATTTGTCGGTGATCAGTGATGAAAAATGCATGTATTAAAACTTTTAGAATTTGGCAAACTTCAAATAAATATTATCAGATCAAATTAAAAAAAACCCAGAAAATTAAGCGTTTCTCATTACCTTGTAGTGTGTTGGCGAATTGTTTACACATATCTAAAAACTCTTGCATCACCAACAGTTGTTTGACAAAGAAAATATCAGACTGTATCAACTTTGTGTCTGTGGTAAACGCTGACATCTACAACAGGAAATTACATTTAGGCACAGGAAATAAACAAGCAGCATATATATCTCATGGATAAAGGCATAGCTAATTAACTAATTGAAACCCAATAATCAATCATATTCCAGGTATATGTTTGTAAGATAACACTAATCTCAGGTAAATTGCATTGAGACAGAATGCAATGACAGTCTACAGAACATTCCTGACAAGTATGAAGAACACTCAGGTATAAAATAAATAGATCCAATTGATAAAAGACTATTTTGGGAAATAATATTTACCCACTTACTACAATAAATACATATATGAGTTATGTGGAACAGAAAGCAATTTTGCCTTTACCAGTATGTCCACAATAAACAGGTCTTTTACAACAGAAGCTTTAGATATTCCTGTATAAAAAGACCAGAACTCGGGGAGCTATAGTGTTCGTAGACAAGAAGACTTTCTTTGAGTTTTTATCTTGTTCAAGTTGGATATACAATGAATACAAACTATGAAGTGTCATAATCCAAGTACTCATTTATTTTTTAGTTGGAAGTTTGACAAAAATCAAATTGCATGATAAAGCTAAAGGAAGCCAACCTGGTGTCATGGTCCAACTTGGTCGAAGATTGGCTACTGAACATAGATATACTCAATTTTGTTTGTTTGATTGGGGTTTATAACCGTACTTAGGGTTATTTCAATCACATGATGGCATCCCAGGCCAGGTGAAGAAAACCACTTTTGGCACCACTTGCAACAAACAAAGACAAGACAACAACAGGATGCAACACAGACACCACAAACAGATCGGCATTCCGTTCCCCTTTACATCTGAGAGCACCTAGGCAAAAGGAAGCTCCCTCAAACCACAGCTAGATATACTCTGAATTCTGCATCACTGCCAAACAAGATAAAATTAAGATTTGCCACCATTTTCTATTCTAACCTGGAGAGCCTTTGCATCTCTGACAACATCTATTTTTCTCCAGATATCTGGTATGGCTGCTGTCTCTAGGTTTTCCAGCATATCAGAGAACTCCTGGTCAAGACGAGCAAACAGCCCATTAAACCCCATCAGTAACATTTGGCCAGGACTGAGGTCTGTGTTCTCCTCATCAGGACCCTGTAATAACTGGTTTAATAGTCCCCTCATTCTCATTACACATTCCACAGCCTTGTTGTCATCACTCTGAAAAGATAATGGTAATTTTATTGTAAAAGTTTTGTCCGGATCACTCTGTCTTTCAATTTATTCCAGCAATGTTCACAAATTTATGTTTGCTATGTTTGTAACTTCAGTCATAAAGTGCATCAGACTTTTAGAAAAAATTTAAAAAATATAATCGGATTTAAACATTTGATAAAATGTTGTTCAAAGGAGTCATCTACAACAGAAAAATGAGTATTATTTAACGTAATTGCTACAGTGTATATAGCATTAATTAAGTTTGTTTTTTAAAAAATTATCAATAGTGTTAAGCTCAGAGAACATTTTTTCCAAGTTCTGTCCCACCAAGTTAGAAATGAAATTTCATTAACCTTCAGTGGATTTTCTTTATCAAATTTTTGGGCACTTTGCTTGAAGAGCAGACACATAGTTTGGGTATAAGTAAAGTTTGTATTAGAAGGCTTTCGAAAGTTTATCTTAAAGTTCATAGCTTGTCATTCATAATTCTTAGTCATATGAGCTGTGAAATAAATTAAGATTAAAATTTTGACAGTAAACATAACTGACAGAGCTGCAGGCATAGACTGGACTTGTGCAAGCCTTAACATTTGCGTTAACGGCTGCTTGCTGAGCACTTTAGGTGTGAGATGTATATTGTTCACAGTTTTGCTTGTGTGACCATCACTGCAGCATTTTCAATAGGAGTTTAGTTTAGCATCATATTAAACTGCATTCCAAATTTAAACTCTCTATCTTAAGCGGTTTGGCTTCTATCCTGTTCAAGTGGTCACGTCTAAAAAAGTGACAGATGCGGACATATTTGCTGCCATGGAAACCTAAAGTCTGTTCCGAATGATCCCATTTTCAATAGGAGTTTAGTGTAGCATTATCTTAAGCTGCATTCCAAATTTGAACTCTTGTCTTAAGCGGTTTGGCTTCTATCCTGTTCACATGGTCATGCCAAAAAAAGCGACAGATCCGAGCATATTTGTTGCCATGGAAACCTGAAATTTGTTCGGTTTGTTTGATTGGTGTTTAACGTTGTACTCAAGGGTATTTCACTTATATGATGACGGACACAAATACAGAAGATCACAAACAAATCTGCTTCCCTCAACCGAGAAAGCCGAGGGAGTATTCTGCAGGGTCATGGCCCACCCGCTCCCTCACAGGGCGAAATTTGTTCGGAATGATCCGTTCAATAGGAATGTAGTTTAGCATCATATTGAGCTGCATTCCAAATTTAAACTCTCTATCTTATGCAGTTTGGCTTTCATCCTGTTAACATTGTCATGAGAAAAAGTTGGACCGACTGACAGACAGACAGAGTTAAAGAGCTGCCCAGTCGCAGTTAAAAACTCACAAACAGTACATACAATACTTACCTTGAATATACCACAATATATTCAAGGTAAAAGCAGTTTAACAGTCCCTGATCGACTACTTGACTAGCATGTTAGTGGTCAGTAAAAAGTTTTTAATGAACATTTTTCAAATCATATCGGAGTCCAATTACATAACTTACTGAAATTCCCATGATAGTGTTTCTGTGCAGGTTTTCGAGTTGTGAGAGCAAGGAGTCCAATGGTTGTCCAGCCGCTCCAATAACAACCTCCAGCCCAGCCAGAGAGTCCAATACACTACTGTCCTCGGCATGGATCGTCTTCAAGGCCTCAGGTACAATGATTGTTCGGAAATTCATGTTCATCTCCTACACAGAAGACAACAACGGTACAATGATAATTGTTACATATTTTCACTTGGGATTGATTTTTTTATTGTTACGTTTTTTAAAAATATATCACATTGTCCACAATGATATTTCATTTGTTTGCTTACATTTTTATACCATACTACAGACTTTTTTGATCATATATTAGCATGATTTACATCGTGAAATAAACAGTGCAACACACAATAAACAACGGTTTGTGCTACAATATGTATATATATATGGTATAATTCTGTTCACTCAGACACTTACCTGTAGAGCTATGTAGATGTTATGTGTGGCTGTAAAAGCTGTCAGTAGGTAATAGGACTGATCTAAAGCACCTGGCTGTCAAATGAGAAATCAACAAAACACATGTTAATGTCTTATTATTAGGCTATACAAAGTCTATACACATAGAGGGCTATCTCCCACAAGCTTTGTCTTTTAATTTCCTTTTTAGCAGATCCTTTACTTTAAAATTTGGTTGATTAACTGATTAGTATTTTACCCCATACTCAAAGATATTTAACACACAGATGGTGGTGTATTCAAACAATAATTGATACCAGCATACTCATAAGATGTGAATTGTTTTGATAATGTTGAAAAGTTAATGTTCCTCCAGTGCTATTAAAGTAGACAGCATGGCTACTCTACAAACAAACTACCCTTAGTCTGATGGATTTAATAAGTGTTAATGTATCAAAGAATCCATCGACCATGACCTCTACTACGGATTAGCTTCCTTACCACAGGGATGTCTCTAAGGATTGAGAGGAATTGGTTGATATTTCCACTCATACTACACAGTTCATCCAGGAACCAATCTCCATCTCGAGAGGTTAAATCCATCAGACGATCTCCAGCAGCTGTCAATCATATAACAGGTTTAACATTGATCCACTGACCACTGAATGTTTACGGTTTAAATTATAAGGCCTACTTTTACCCCCATATGTCAAATAAAAATCTAAATAAGCTTATTAGTACACTGTTTTGAAGTTCACATTTAGATATGACAAAATTTAATAAGAGATGGCTTCAATTGATTGCATCAGATGGCTGCTCAATGAAAACAAATGATTTTTCACTTATTCAATATGTGCAATAGATTTTTATTGATCAGTATGGAGGTTTTGAGTTGTGCTGTTACAACAACTGAATTATGTCCCCTTTGAGAAATATCATTGCCACCATTGCGGGTTATTGGTTTTCAGGATTATATTCAAATTACATTTAAAGCTATCGTGAATGGAAATTCAAATTGTTTAACTTTAACGCAATATTCACTATACTGCCCCTGTTAACATTCATAAATTGGGAATCCTTTGTCGTAAACCGTTAAGTTTACTTCACAAAGGGACGTCCCCATGTTGTCCCCATGTAACGACATAACTGGAAAATCCTGTTTTAAGACAATGAGATCCTATCAGCAATGTTTCAGAACTTTCCCACATCAGCGTGTTTGCTTGTTTGATTGGGTTTTAACGTCATACTCAAGGGTATTTCACTTTTATGACGACATGACAGCCCAATGGGTGAAGGAAACAACCCTCGACACCACTGGCAACAAACACAGGACGGGACAATTACAGGACAACAACAGGACGCAATACAGACACCAAAAACAGATCGGCTTCGTGTTCCCCTTTAGCTCTGAGAGCACCAGGGCAACATGGAGCTCCCTCCAAATGCCCGCTCAACATCAGCGTGAGACAACAAAACCGTTAGGAGTAAACCTTATACATGGTTGACTACAAAAGGCTGCTTTTTCAAAAATGTATATAGCAAAGCTAAAGTCTGTGTAATGTGGTGGATGTGGTGAATACCAAGCACAAATTGAAGATCATTAATAAATTGTAGATCTCATTTTGAATTTTCTATAGCTATGCCTACCAGCAGCAGCGCCTTCCATTATGAGATAACGCTTGGTGAGTTGACTTAATGCTGTAAGAATTACACCCAGCATGCTGTATGTCCCATTCAAACCATTCCCTGAAACACAAAACTATGTCACTGTGATTTTCTGTCAGCTTATTTTGTCTGGGTATTAATATCATATTCAAGGTCAATACATTCATATGGCAAATATGGAAATTTACTTTAAAAAAAGTAATTTAATGTACTTTGAAGGCAGGTGATCTATGTAAAATGTCAATCTTTGTTTCACTGTATCCTATAGCAACACTTATGAGCCTAAACAAACTCACCTTTTAAATAATTATGAACAGAATCCAGTGTATCCTGAACGTGCACCTCTAATCCTGTGGTCTCTGATATATCCTGATGACATCTCTCCATTAGCTGGAAACATTATAGGAAAGTCATTTGTGTTACTTTGTGTGAAATACATGTGTGCATAATAAAATACATGTAAGTAACAAAGGTTAATGAGTATGTCTGTAGTTTTCCTGCAAACAAAAACTGTTAAAATACTTAATTGTTCATTGCAATTATGATATTGGTTGTTTGTTTGATTAGCAATTATATTAAACCACAACTAAACCTATACCTGTTTATAATTATAGCTCACCTTGACTAATCTGTTGTTAGCTTCTGTGATTATAGTCTGTAGTTTAATTTCCGTGTTAAGTACAGCAGGTGTGCCTGGGGGATTCATACTCCCTACCCCATATTTCACATCATAACCAGACACAATCTCAGCACACCTAAACACAGGTAATTATTCATCATTCTATAAAATATACCTCTAATTGGACTTTTACTGTTATCCATACAATGTGATCAATACAGACCCAATAGGGAATGGTAAGACACTTTAATTCGCATGATGACATGCCACCACAAGGTGTGAAGAAAACTTCCCTCAACGCCACTATTAACAAACAAATACATAACAAAACAATCGCAGGATGTAATACAAAGGAATCTCAAAGAGATCAGAATATCATGTTGGCCCTTAGTCCTGAGGGCACGAGGGCAAAAAAAAACTTCATCTCAACAGCCTGTACTATACTTTGTAGATGGTGACACAATCTATAATTGTATAGTAGAGTTTTTGTCTTCATTCATATTTAACACTGTTCTCAAGACTATTTCACTACTAATTCGTCAGTATACCTGGATATTAAATAGCAACAATACTATATCCACACTTTGTAACATGAAAAGGAAATATTCCCCCAGTCCTTTAAGTCACATGAGTGTATTTGGAACATACTGCTCTTAACAAACCAGTATAATCAAATACAAATGGCAGAGAAAAAACTACTTACTTTGAACTGGTGAAATCACAAATCAGTTCTTGAAACCATTCATTAAACTTAAAAGAGCGGTTGTCCTCTACAAACTTCACCCCAAACTGAAGAGAGAAAATATAAAATTAACAAAACTTATTTATACAATTCTCAGTAGTGTTTATTTTACAACCCTGCATGTTTAATAGTCACTAAGTGTCTTGGGATATTTCAAAGAGGGTGACAAGAACCAGTTGAATGTGCTTGTTGAAGGTTTTTATGTCATACTTCAAGGGACTGGCCTAATTGGTGAAGTAAACCCTAGATGCCACAAAAAAAGAGGAGACAGGCCAATTTTAAGAGAGGACACAAAGATAACACGAAACAGACCCAAAACATTGAGAGGAACAGGAACCTCCAGGTTATGCTGAGTACATTGATTTGAGTTCTGCAGTCCAATTCTCAAGCGGCTGAAATATGGTGCAGCTTTTCCATGCTTCTGTTACAGTGTCTAAATCACCTATTTTAAGATGGCAGTCACCCTAAAGTTGTTGACAAATTGTCTAGAATATTGCATCAATTAGATGTATGTACAGTGGTGTACTTGGGATACCTGGCTGGTGATGGTGGTGTAGGTGTGGAGAATATCCAGAGTTGTTCTCAGTATTGTACGTCTCTGTAATAGACATGTTGTCAGTTCAGTTTCCACCTGCTCACACTGAAAGGCAAAAAACATCAGTGTGTCAGTGTGTGGTAAATTTAGTGTGGTTCACATCTCTCAAACAAAGGCATGGACTTTAACCAATAAACATTATTTCACACACTGAACACATCAATGATTTATCAGATTGAACAGTCCTATACTTAACATTTAGCCAAGCCTGAAGCCTGTCTGAACAATTACCACCTCACCTGTGTAACGATCTGTCCTTGACCAGCCCCTTGCAGGAAGTCTGAAGCAGTAGAGAAACTAGGTGGCCCAAGGTTAAAAGACTTTGCCATGTCAGCATACATTTTCTGAAACACTGAGCCTTGTACACTCTCAATAACATGCTGTAAATAAATCCAATCATAATGGAGATAAAATGTAGTAAGTTTACATACAATGTATATATAATATACATGTAGTTGCACTAGTTAATTTCGATTATGAGCAAAAAGATAAATATCTTATTTTTTCAGAAAGAAGATATAGTGCCAATATTTTTATTGTATAATTTTGCTAAAAAGCAAAATATATAAGATTTGGAAAGTTAAGATTCTTGTATTGAAGTTCCACAGTTCATCTGATCTCATTTCCTCACACTTAAACTATAAGCCAAGGGCTTCATGTCTACAGCTAATAAAAATTTAACATTTTATAAAAAAAATTAAAAAATCTAGGATGCAAAGCCAATTATGGAATGTTCCATTTGTTAAGTTAGGCAATAATTCTCATGAAAATGGCCGTCCAATGTTGTGCGTTCACATATGTGACAGGGTTGAGATAAAGTTTGTAAATGTGTGCTTTAATCAAATTGTATGTAGTTTGTTATATCTCAAACCAACAGTTACCTGATGTATGGAATGCCAATGTGAGAATTCACTCATCTTTTCGTGTAGTGATTCATGTACTCCATCTCGAGTTGCTTTTACAATAGAAAACTCTTCATATCTGAAATACACATTACCAAATTTTAGGAATAATGTATATGCTACATCTTTGTTTACTCGCTGTACAGGTTGACTGCGTCAAATCAAAGAAATGTGCATATACTAAGTTTCAGTCAACCTTCTCATAACACTCATGTCAGGGTTTCTGTTAAAACTTCTAAGATTCCAAGCAATTTTAGTTGTGATGTTGCGATAACAAAGGGATCTTCCTTTGCTTTATTAGTTTGATAGATTAGGGTTTAACGTCGGACTCAATGATATTTCACTTATATGACAATGGATTTTTCACTTCACACTGTTCCTTCAAACTTGTGGAAAAACGACATGAAATCAGAATTCAGCAAATTGTAAAGCACATTTTATCACCAAAAGAATCATGTCATTGTATCACCAAAAGCTTTTACATCTTAAAATTGGGTTTCACTTCACTCATGGTTCTTGCCAGTTCAATGAAAACACACAACAGATTTGTTTGTTTGTTTGATTGGTGTTTAACGTGGTACTCAAGGGTATTTCTCTTATATGACGATGGACACAAATACAGAACATCACAAACAAAGCTGCTTCCCGTTACCCTTCATCTCTGCGAATACCAGGGCAACAGAAAACAGCCTCTTTTCTCGCATCTTACAATCGATCGAGGAAGCCGAGGGAGTATTCTGCAGGGCCATGGCCCACCTTCCTCACAGGGCCACACAACAGAAGAATGTCAAGCAAAACACAAAGCAACAACACAAAGGCGTTGTCAAATTTTGTGTTACCCATTATCTCAGAAGAAAGTAAGGCAAAACAAAGCTCTTACTAACCACTTAGTTATTGAAACGGAAAACATATTAAGTCCCTGATCTTACCTTGTGGACAGAGAAAACAGAGTATGCGATGAATCTCCCAAGGCTTCTTCCAGTAACATTTTCTGTTCAACGAGGCTATCTTTAGATGCTAGACTAAGAAGATGTTCCTCTGCCCCCAACAGCCAGCTCTGGATAGACTGCTCTAGCTTAGGTAAGCACAAAGACATATCCTCACTGTGATACAGAATGAGGACACTTAATACATGCATGTTGACTATATCAATTAAATAAAAGAGTACAGTTAGAGATATATAGACTTAATTCAGTTTAAATTGATTGATTAGTGTTTTATACTGTGATAAAAGGTATTTCATATATACCACGGCGGTGTTTTCAACAGTGATTTACACTAGCACAACCAAGATGTGAAGCGTTTCCATAATGTTGGAAAGTCGATTTTTCTTCTCTTCAAACAAACTGCCCTTAGCCAGAGGGCTAATTCAATTTAGGTACTTGATTATACAAAAATTAATACCCTGCACCTGTGGTAGCAAAAATAAAATTTCACAATTTATGCTTGAAGTATATTTAAACCAGCAAATATTTGGTTAAAAATTAAATAAATAAGTCACCTGTTCTCAAACCATGCTGATTTCATCTCTGCTATTCTGATCGAGAACATACTCTTTGTAATCTCTATCTCCATTTCTTTCTTGGTTTGTTTGAGTTCTCCAGCCATTGTGGCCACGGTTCCTCCCCCATAGAATGCTCCAGCATAACCACCTTCATTACCAGTAGTCCAGTCCACCAACGGGTCGTAGACAAATGCTTCCAGAAGGGTCAACAAAGTCTCTCTCCCTTTACGCATGGTCTTGATCACATGTTCACAAGCAACACGGAAAGTTCCCTGCAATTATAAGTGTGTAAAATAAATTTGATTGTATGGTTCGTTGTATTATAATTAAAAAAGGAAATCATGTTACATGGCTAACACAAAAACTTCCAAACTCTTTGATTTTTTGACTGGGATTTTATGCTGTACTTTGCAACAAGAGAAACCCTTTACAGTACTGTGTACATGATCCTGGAGCTTAGTAAAGTACATATGAAGGCACATCATTTCACCATGAACCACAAAGCAATATATGTGGTACTGTAGAGGAGTTTTAATTCACTGTATTCTAACATCATGCTGCGGGAATCAGATTTCCCATATTTACATATCACAAAAAATATATTAAACAAGGGTTTTAGTAAACCCAACATACGCCCTCTTGGGGTGCTCGTGAGGTGACCATGGTAAC
>JARFOD010100870.1:0-16534 GCA_031763545.1 Mopalia muscosa
CGCCAATATCGCGTATCGTCGCTATAGCGAGCCAATGAGATTTCAGTACTTACATCGTCATTTATGTCAGAGCGAAAATGGTATACGGTTTATCTCACACATTAACTGTCTCCAAATTCCCTCTACTCTCCTCCCACATGCACAATGTTCATGTCTTATGTAAAATGGCACTCAAACTCTTCGAGATGATATTGTTTGCCATTATTTCTTAGAAGTTGCGTTGGTCGATAACATGCCATAAAACTAGCACAAGCATTATTAAGTTTAAGTTTGCTTAATTTTATTAACTCATTCTTACTTCCGTTAAGTACAGATTAAGCACTGGCCTATTAATCGCTAAGGACAGATGGCAGCCAACCGCTAATCCCCGATGTATAGCATATTAATATTTCGACGACATTCGTGATTTTGCAAATATGTGGAGACTAGGAACAGCAAATTCTTGTGTATTTTGTTTGTTTCACAAGAACAATTTACACTTCTTTGTCAAAGACAGACTGGTCTGTACAAATCCACGATTATAAAAGAACCTTTTTGAATATTGTCGGTATCTAATGTTCTAAGACCAACCAAGGCTATAAGACTTTAAACCATCTGGGCTTTAACTGTCGCCTTTGGACAAGATTATATGAATAGTAAATTTTGTTTTTGACTCAGTTTTCCCTTTAGAAATCAAAATGACAAACTTGCAGACATTTTAAGTAGGTAAAGTCATATATGGAATGTAATTATTGTCTGTCTAAGTGCTATATATAACGTGGTTGCCATCATAAAAGATGTGACTCGCTTAACTCGTATCTTCACAACCATAGGTTAATACTCGGTGGATTTATCAACCTTGGTTTAAACATAATTTATAAGATGGGAACCACTTTAAGCCCAAAGCTTATCCTGCACGTGTCTCCTAATTATAATTAGTAGGCCTACATGTGAAAAACAAAGAGAAAGGGTGCAGGTGCAGGACTGTACATTGTGAACAGGTAAATATATAAGTATCAGTGTAGGTTTAAGGACGTATATTACGATTAGTTGGTAAGCTTTTTAAATAGTATTTGTAATATACTATAAATATGTAGCATTTGATGGTATTTGCAATACTTGAACGTATTTCATAATATGCGTTCGTTATTTGGACATTTTTATACACGTGGCAAATCGAAGATCAACAGAAAGAACAATGAGCAAACATTTATATATGTAAATTTGTTCCTACACATGATAAGATGTAAGTTAAGATCTAAATCGTGACGATACTTTGATAAACAAAGTACAGAGTCTAATATGAAAACGTTGGTTTTAACGGGTAGCGTTTCACAGCCATACATCATTACGGCTGGAGTTATCTCGTCCATGGAACCATAGTCAAGTAATTTGTCTAGCATATTTTTTCTATGGGCACGAAATAGAGAGCAGTTCAACAAGAAGTGGCTGGCCGATTCGTCAAAGTAGCCGAATCTACATCTGGCAGAGTCTGACAGATGGTTTGAAAATACGTCGGCATACAAGGAGCTGCGGCCACATCGTGTTAAGGCGACATAACAAAATGTTATAAATTATATACGCTACCCAATGTAAAACCATGGAAGAGGAGCAGGTTATTGGTGTTAATCAAACAATTTGTTTTTGAAAATTCTTAAACTAGGTGCTATTCTAATTAAATATGGAAGCGAGTTCCAATCACGAACTGTTTGCGGGGAAAAAAGAACGACGAAATGCTTCAGTTTTACACAAAAATGGTGTAATTAAAGAAGGATTCCGAACAAGATAAGGATTTCGAGTAGCTGTCGTTGGAGGGAGTCTGTGAGCTAAATAGTTACGATTTTCGCTGTTTTGTATAGATTATAAAGTGGATAACCGATGGAAAAGTCGCCGGGTTTCTAATTTTAGGAAGCCTGCTTCTTGAACCAAAACGACGTCGGAAGCACTTCTAGTCAAACCAGTAATCCCGCGCAATGCTTCCTTCTGAATTTGTTCCAGTCTGTGTTTATTATTTTCACTCATGTTGTTCCAAACCATATCCGCGTATTCAAGGCTAAGTCTAATAAAACTTTTAAACATAATTTCAAGACATTTTCGGTCTAAAATGAATTCAAGACCTCGAAAAATTGATAGTTTGGAATTTGCGCTGGCCAAAAGGTTATTTATGTGTTGGTGCCAACATCCATCTGAGGAGAAAGTAATGCCAAGGTGTTTGTAACTGTCAGTTTGGTCAAAATTTGTTCAAATTCAGTAGTGATATTAGTTGGAGATCGACGCCGAGATATAAGAAGGGCTATAGTTTTTGATGCGTTGAAATCGACCAGCCAGTTATTAGCCCAATGTTCGATCGTGTCAAGATCGTTCTCCAAATCAGACGTTGTCCTAAAATTATCTAGTCTACCTGATATTATGTATAGACAAGTATAGCCTGCAAACATGCGAATGTTATTTATGATATCAGTTGGTAAGTCATTTGTATAGATTATAAATAGTAGAGGACGAAGAACAGAACCCTGCACACCAGCATTTGTTTAACGGTCGTGATTCTTGGCCATTAATAACAACCCTTTGTTGCCTGTCGGAGAGATAGCCACTGCACTCAGTGCAAGATAATCCCATGAATACCGTAACTCTCTAGCTTAGTTAACAGTGTCGAAAAATACGAAATAGATTTCTTTACCTTCGTCTAAGGCCTTTACTATATGGAAATAAATATCAAGTAATTGAATAACAGTGGATCTTCCAGGGAGGAATCCTAACTGAGAAGGTGTTATTTCTTTTTCAAGATAAAAGAAAAGATGATTAAAAACAGCATTTTCGAATACTTGGCTAACAACACTTAAAACTGATATACGCCTATAATTGAAACAAAGGTGTATATTGCCTTTTTTGAAAATAGGGGTAACATTTGCAATTTCCCAGCCATACGAGAAAACACTGTTTTTCAGGGATAGATAAAATAAATTCGTTAAAATAGGAGCAAGATATTGTTTGCCCTCTTTTAAAAAGTGTGGGCTGATACCATCCAGACCTGTAGCTTTAGATATATCCGCCACAAGGATTCGATCCCAGGACCTTCGGTTACAAGCCTAACACTCTACCGACTGAGCATTAATTACAATGTAGTGGTACTGGTACATAACTGATTGGGTTGTCTGAATACTCCCATTATAGACTGTGAGCCTCTCTTGACTTTAATGGGTGGCCAATTAGACGATTTGAACACCGATCTTAACTGCCATTGGCGATATTTTCGTTAGAGAGAACATTTTGTTTTCCTTGAGTTGGCCTATAGTCCTCTTCGCTCGCAATTACAATGTAGAATAGCGCCGAATAAAACTCTTGGCTAGCGAAGATGGCCTATTGTTAATCAACCGGTTGTTCTATATGCTTTATTAACTCAAGCAAGCAGCTTTCATATAACAATGAGTTCACACTCAGTCTCTCTACAAATCCGTTGATAACAGATAAAGAAAAGATTTTTATATGGCCGATCGTTAGCAAGAGAACAAAGGGTTTCCTGTATCTCAACTAATTTAACAGCCATTGTGATATATATGTACGACGACTTTTAGTTGCCCGTTAAGTTATCACGACAAGGGTCAGGTAGAACAAAGCAAATCTTTAATATTTGACTGATTTCGCACACAATTACGTCCGGATTCACTCTTTAGGTGATTTTATGAGTGATTCGTTTTGTTTTAGGAAACTGGTCTAGCGTATGTGAGGAGACCATTTCGGAAACGACCAAGAACACTAAGAAAGCTAATATGCATTCCGCGTGTGGCACATCTCCCGTGAACGCAGGTGGCACGGGACAATTGTTTTCCATATAGTTTAATATCTGTTAATTCGAATTAGTATAAGGGTCGACGAAAGCTGTTTGAGCTTATAAACCCTCGCCTTTGTAAAATGAGAAACTCCATATAATAAAGTTGCGGTTACTGGTCCGATTTACAATAACGAATATTTCCACGTGAATAACATCTGTTCGGATATAGAAATAGTATACTATATAGGTCTAATCACCACCAGAGCTGATTGCATCAATTTTCCATGTGAATCGAAATCTAAGACTGTGTACAGTATCTGGGTACATTGTGTTTTGTGAAACGTTTTGGTATGCCATCCAAGGTAAGCCTTATATAACATATGTTTTTAGAGAAAACAAATTATTCCTACGAATGACACATGTCACCGTTAGTTTAAAACAGTTGTCTTTGTTTTTGGACGATATTCATTTTTAAACGGTGGCGGATGCTTTATCAGATAATAGTTTTCTCTTGACCTTCCTTTGTTAAAAACGCTGCCTTTGCTTTATAAAAAAATCTTTTCCCCTGGTCCTATATACTTTGTTTAAAACGCTGGCCTTTGCTTTTAAAGACAATGTTTTCCTTTGACCCTATACCTTGTTTGAAAGGATGGTCCATGCTTTTAAAGACACTATTTTCTGCTGGCCGTATCTTGTTTAAAACGGTTGTCTTTGCTTTGAAAGACATTGTTTTTCCCTGCTACTTTGTTTAAAACGGTGACATTTACTTTTAAAGAAAAAAATTTCCTCTGGCCATACCTTGTTTAAAACGGGGGCCTTTACTTTTAAAGACTATGTTTTCCCCTGACCCTACTTTGTTTTAAACGCTGGCCTTTGCTTTTGAAGACAATGTTTTCCCCTGACCCTACCTTGTTTAAAACGCTGGCCTTTGCTTTTTAAGAAAATGTTTTCCTCTGACCCTACTTTGTAAAAAAACGGTGATTTTTGCTATTCAAAACAGTGTTTCCCCTGACCTTACCTTGTTTGAAACGGTTGCCGAAGCTTTTAAAGACATTGTTTTCCCTTGACCCTATACTTTGTTGAAAACTAAGGCATTTGTTTTTAAAGACAATGTTTTCCCCTGAGTCTACTTTGTCAAAAACCGTGACCGTTTCTTTTTTAGACAATGTTTTACTTTGTTTAAGACAGTGGCGTAAGTTTTAGAGACACTGTTTTCCACCTACCCTATACCGTGTTTTGAAGTGATACCCAGTCGTATCAGTTTACGTGTTCTTTAATCTTAATATATGAACCATGCGATATTAAAATTGGAGTGAAATGTATCATATATTTATTCCAAGATCTTTTGTTTTGCACTTCTTAGAATTGCTGGTCTGACATACGTTGCTCCAAATATTGGCGGAAATCAATGCGCGATGGCCTAGCATAGCGTACGCTAGTTGTCTTATAGTCTCGTCCATTATAGAAACTCTCGCGAGAATACAGTTGAGAGGATACCACAGTAACGAGAATCTCGCGAGATCTAGCTGAGCTGTTTCACAAAGCCTTCGCAAATTTGCACATAATGATGTAGTAACTACCACGAGCAGTATTGAAGTCATTATGTCAGTCTCCACGGCAATTACCTTTGCGAACGTACGTGGCAGGTCATTCATAGCGTGCCAATTTTAATACATTGTAGTTGGTGTCAATTCTCGATATAGATTCTTGGTGACAAGGATAGCTCTAGGGGTCCTGAAAAATAATTTACGTGGATGAAAATCTATTAGTTTTGTATTATGTTTAGCCTAATTATACCTTGATTATAAGGTTCATTAATATATAAGACTCGTGTATTTAGTGCACATTTGTCTAAATATCTAACAATAGAGCCATGTAATATGACTATCTCTAGAGATAAGAATTAATTAAGAGAAAATGCAATTTCACTAAAAAAAAAAAAAAAAAAATTGCAATAAATTCATATGGAAAATACTACTCCGAATTTACTGTGCTATACCGGTACCTCAATTTCGGAAATTATCGCCAATATAAAAATCGCTGAATGATTATTATTTGTTTCGGATTTTTGCTAGTATAAAAAAAAAAAAAAATGGCCAATAGCATTAGGTCGAATTAATCAGACTCCTCTCGTAATTTTTTTTAGTTTCCTTATAAAGACTAGGGTCCGGTTCCATAAATCATTTTCTCATTTAAGTCAAAATACCAAATTTGATATTTTTGCCACTTAAATTTGTTATTTTTTCCACTTAAATTTGATATGTTTGCCCCTTGCCTTAACTTATTTTAAAGTATTTCCTGCAATTGTGACTAACTTGCATTATTATTATTATGCTAAAATATCAAATGTTTAAATTCAAAACTGAGAACTGTGAATGCCTTTAAACATTTTGACTAAAATATAAAAACTGCCTTGTGGAATCGGGCCCAGTGGTTTAATTAGGTCATACGTCTAACGTACCGGTCGTGGCAACACTATGTCTTCAGCACTGTTTTTTTTTATTGTATTCACGATTGAAGTACAGTAAGACCGCTTTGTGAAACAAGCCCGTCTCTCTAGAAGTCATCGTATTCCTTGTCTAGGCTAATTAATAACGTCACTTGACACCTCATTTTTTTTTAGAAGTTCGTCACTTGACACGGCAATTTTTTTTTTTAGAAGTTTGCAATAGCATGTAATTTTGAGAACGTTCGCTGTCTCTTACATAATGTATATACAAGCTTAACGTGGAGGAGTCTTGTTACAATCAGATTCTCTTGCCAATTATAGATTGTCTGACCTTTTATCTCAAATTTTCTTATATCGTTTGATTCAAATCGTCTCGCCTTAACTCATATGTATATACTGTATAGTTTATTTGGATACGAATTCGCATCTACTTAACTCCTAGCCACTGAGTTTGAGCGCTTCTAATCGTGTAATTGGTTAATTGCCCTACAGTGGAATCTCTTGATACATTGTGGGAGACGGCGACCAGTGGATGAATATGGCGGCATGACAGCGTGTACTTGGACCGTGATATTCCCCTTTTGTAAACACGGCTACTGGTCTATGTATGGTCGCAATTGACATAAAAAATTATTGAACACTAATGAACAGTAGTTTATTGAACACATGCAAGTCGGTAATTGTAAAAACAAAAAAATGCAGTTTAGGAGCACTCAAAGTCGGCATCTCTAGGCTACATGATATGATAGACGATCAGAGATACATAACTCTGCATCTACTTGACATTGGGTATAGACCGCTTGGCCATATAATCAGAACCATACAAGAATTCCGTAAATTACCGCAAATTGGTCGGTCGTTGTTCGGCAAATTACCACTGTATAAATACGCCGGAACTATGTATGATGTCATACAGATGTAGATCGATGCAATTCTCTTTTAAGCCTTTAACAAATTTAAGTGCTCATAATTCAGAAATTTGTTCCATTTATATTAACGCAATTTACATATTTCTAAGCGGCTTGATTTCACCGTAACTGTGGACATGAATAAAGAACAACCACGTGACTTCCAGGAAAGAACTGCAAGGCGCCTGTTTTATCCCAAAGTGGCTCTCTGTGTTGATAAGCTATGGATGGTTACAAACTGTTCTTGCATGGCGTCTTAAAGTCTACATTTTATATTTATTATATTTATTATTGATATATATTTATTTTTATATATTTATTACATATATTTATTCATTCATGACTTTGGAACCCAATTTTATTTTTTCAATATTAAATTCTTTGCGTTTTCTCTACAGATATTGTAATTCGCCCAAAGCGTACGATTTGGTTATTGTGTTATAAATTATCTTTTTGTAATTTTGTCAACTGTTTTTATTTTTTGTAGATGGCGTCACATACGTTGCAGTTGATAATTTTAGTAGTAATTGTTGGGAGCTCATGTTTGGTGGACGCCCAAAGCACATGCATGAAAAATTGTCTGCGAGCATTTTTAAAATGTGCCCGGCTCTACGATTCCGGTTGTTGTGATTCTTACATTCCATGTATGAGGGACGATTGCAAGGCAAAATTTTATCCGTAAGTTTTATTTGTCAGTGTTTTATGTTTGTTTGTTTGTTTGATCAGGATTTTACTTTGTACTCAAGGGTATTTCAATTATATGACGACTGATTGTCCATTTCACACCATTCCTCGCTCAAATTTGGTGGAAAACCGGGAGGAAACCCTTGGTAAAACCAAAGAGGCACATCGGGTGACTCACTTTACTGATCAATGAATTGTATTTAAAAGTTTCTTACAGCTTGAATTATTTTTAAATCAAAAACTTGTTTTGTGTTGTTTTACGCACATTACGTATTAAATCGTTTTTAAGTTATTGGATAAAGCTTTTTAAGCTATATGGCTAAGAGTTGAACATTACCACGTATTTCTACGTTCCCACTATCACGATTGGCGGCACGATTGGAATCGTCGTCTTAATAGAGCAGTAATCGTGGGGATCCTATCAGATCTTGAGGTCAGTTGTGGCAATCGTGTTGATAGAAGGAAATGGTTGGCATTTCAAAAAATGTCTACGATCAACACGGTTGCCACAACTGACCTCAAGATCTGATGGATCACCACGATTACTCCATGATAAAGACGATGATTAGCACGACTTACCTCAAGATCTGATAAGATCACCACGATTACTCCATGATAAAGACAATGATTAACACGAATCGTGATAGTGGGAATGTAACATGACCAAAGGTTGCAGGCTGCTGTGAAATGCAGAATGGTATAGACTTACCTTTGTTTAACATGTAGTCTGGTATCCATTGCATAATTGGGACATTAACTTGACGTGAAACCGCAATGAACATCGTGGAATGAACGCGGAATGAACCCTTTGTTTGTTTGTGTGAACTGCAATCGTGGTTCTGTAGTTAGCGTGTGGCCCTTCTATCCTAGAATCCGTTGTGACTTTCGCGGGTTGAGTCCCTTTGTCGAGGTTAAGTATTTGAGAGATTTACGCAATTTTTTTTTTTTTTTTACGAGGCTTCCTCTCGTTTTAGACATATAAGTGTTTAATCTGAAAGAGCTATCTTGTTTAAATAAAATTATTTTGACTTGATGTTGCCGGTTCAATCGCCAACAAAAATATTTTACTGGCGCTATATAAGTTGCGATAATTTTTCTCGGTATCTATATAGGATGACTTGAAATGTACTTTTTCTGATACTGTTTTTTGGCAAGAAACAGACCGCTTTGTCATTATTTGATGTCATTGAATAGAACTGATGTCCTCTAACTCGTCGGCCATGTGAGCACGCGGGTGATTGGAGGGAGCTTCAAATTGCCCTGGTGCTCTCAGAGCTAAAGTGGAACAGGAAGCCGATCTGTTTGTGGTGTCTGTATTGCGTCCTGTTGTCATCCTGTATTTGTCCCGTCTTGTCTTTGTTTGTTGCCAGTGGTGTCGAGGGTGGTTTCTTTCACCGATTGGCCTGGCACATCGCCATATAAGTGACATACCCTTGAGTACGACGGTAAACCCCAATCATACAAACAAACCATTTGAGCACAATTCATGCAAGGTCGAAGACTTTAAAAAAATGGGCATTACGCTAACGCCCTCGGCCATAATATAACCTTTTCCGTCTCAAACTGGTTTTAATTTGGCGAAAAACCATACACGATATATTTATTTCATGATTAGACGACATTTGGCACCGTGCCAATTTCTATATGCTTTATTGTAATTAGTCAAGGGTTTTAGAATGCTCAAAAGTATATCTTGATGGATGCAAACAAAATTGTCTTTCTCTACATTAAAACATAATTGTAGGTTACCCGTTTAACTGCTTGCCTGATATTTCCTCTTGCTAAAGGTTTAATACAGGTAAATATGTTTGCGTTGGCAAATACGAAAAAAATAAAAATAAAAAAAACCCACGCAAAATAATAAGAAAAGCGTAGGGGCCTATAGACTGATATTTTTACAGCAAGAAAACGAAATGGACAAAACAGAAATGAACGTAAAACAGCCGTATTGAGAGATTTCTGAAATTAGTAACATATCAGTTATATGCATTACCGGTACGGACAAATAATTGGAACCCTTGCAACAATGAAGCGGAAGGTTTGTAATGGATGCATTAGGTCCCAAAAGTGTAACGCAATGTATGGCCAATACCACGTTCGCCTCGCTTAAAAATGTCTGACACATAAAATAGGTTATTGTAGAAATAACTGAAAATCAAAAATGTTATCCCAAAGAAAATCATCAGTTAAGTAAACAAATCAAAATTTATAAATATAAGAAATGGATTTGTCCTTATCTAGAAATTTTATTCGAGAAAGACAGAAAAACAGGCCCTGCCATGGAACTAAATTACAAGACCATGAACACGTCCCACAGTTCATTTCAAACGGCTTTCCCTAACAAACTGCATGGTAAATCTATATTCCTTTTGATATCGCCTTTCAAATGTCCACATTTGTAAAATACTAAAACAAAAGCCATCTGAATGTTATACACAAAAGTCACATTTCATTTAAATGAATCGGCTATCCTAATCATAAATTCATGGAACTGAAAACATTTACTTCCTGTTGTGGGAGCGCATGTCTGGTTGGCGTTCCTTTAATTTCCGCGATACGGCCTTCGCCGTCGCGTGTCGAAACAAGGATTTGTTTTTTTGTTTGATTTGGGTACAGCGTTGTACCAAAGGTATTTCCTTATATGAAGACGGATTGTCCACTTTACGCTGGGCCTAGCCAAACACCTATGGAAAGCTGTGATGAAAGTTTACAGTGTGTGACGGTGTATTTTATATTTTAATCTGGTCTGTCATTTAAAGGTTTCCCCGTATTAACACGTATTTTCATTGGTTTACTGGATTTGGGGTTTAACGCGGGAGTAGTCGGTTATTTCACTTTCAGCCGGATGAACCGTATAAGGAAATCATCCTTTGACGCCGCTTCGAACAAACAATGACAAAACAATTACAAAACACACAAAGAAAGGCGAAGCAAGAGATCGGCTTCTTGTTAACCTTTAAGGGTTCATTAGCTATAAGAGAACCAAGACGATAGATAACTCCCTTGCAAAAGTGAAGATATAAGGCAGGCGGAAAGTGAGATTGCGAACAAGAAGAAAAATATATATTTTTTTGAAAATGTATTTTCAGTATACAAACGCTATTAGTTTTACCAGTAGCCAATAACTATCATATTTTACAGGGATAGATCAAGCCCTCAGCGGTTTTATTCCCTCCAGAACTTATTATTTTATACATAATTCCTGCCCTCTCAGAATTGTACAGACTCTGCACAATTCTTTTTTAAATAACTACCCATTCTACTGATTTAAATTATATTTCTGGTGAATAAACAAAATACAATTAAATTCATTTTGTCTTAGAATATATATTTTTTTATTGTTCGTGAGCATATTCACAAACAAATTCCATTTTACGGTTAAAGTTATACAAATTGAATCTTTATTTTCTTTTCAGATGCGAACAACAGACATCTACAGAATACAAACGAGGAAGTTGGAATAAAAGAAGCGACGAACAGAAACAGTTTTTTGATATGCTAGTCGGACGATTAACCGAATAAACGGGCTAACAGATAGTTTGTGAAATATTATCCAAACTTCAGACAAAATGATTTTTACAAGGGACTATAGCAATCACCTTTTCCTTCAAACAGTAACAAAAGCAAATTCAATAAAGTCAGTTTTCGAAGAAACTTATCACATTAAAGTATTACTATTTTCTTTCAATGAACTGAAATATAAATTGATATAGATTAAAAGTTAAAGAAACAGTGGAAGAAATGACATATAGCTGCAATTCTGTTGCTCGTCAAGAATACTGGTTCTCTTTTAACACAGATTATAGTATAGGTAAATGTTTTATGGTCAAATTGATTCAGTATAATATTTGACAATAAATCATTTATGACATGTTACATTGTAGTATTAAAAAAAAAATTGTGGATGTTTTACTATCGATGCCTGTGTCTAACTGTTGTAAACAAAAAATGAAATAAAACTGGAGTGTTTCTACATGAATTTTAAGACATGGAAGTAACTTTAATATATTTTTGATGCATTTTGTTCACTTATTATCCACGACTACTATAGGAGGAGGGAAGGGGGTGGGGGGCGTATAAATACTTTTCGGCGTCCGTCCGTCAGTCAAAAATGTTTGTGAACACGCTATAGCTTGAACACAAATTCATCCATGAACTTCATTTTTATGTCGCTCGCTCCTCTTAAGACGACCGGTGGGATTGCATTTCACCTTATTCCGTAAAACAAAATGGCCGCCATTGCATTATTTTACAATATTTACGCCTATAGGCCTAGATATGTTGTACATGAACATGTTAACTTGAGATCAAATTCACAGATAAGCTTGAAATTCCTCCCATAAAGGCAGAGGATGGAATTCCATTTCATCAAATTATGCAAAAAGAATTGGCTCCGTTATATAGTTTTGCAATAATCAGAACAAATTCACTGAATAAATTTAAACTTGTAGGCTACAGCAGTTTTCATCTGTAAGATTATGTATTGTGGACATCACATGCCTTAAAAACGAACTCACAGACTCTTTTCAAACTTTGACAATAGAAACAGATGGGTTGCATTTCACCTATATCCGCAATACCAATATGGCCATCACTCAAATTCAGATATTAACTTCTAGCTTCACTTTTTCTGTGTATGCCAAAGATGTGCTTGTTTTTCACTATAAGGCAAAGGTTGCACATATCAGCTATAGGCCTACGCACGACATGGTTCATGGGACTTGATGGGACACCCATATATGTATAATTCCAAAAACGGCTTTCCCGACGGGCATACGCACCCTTAATTATTTGGGCCCTTAAGGTAATTTAGGGCCTAATATGAGACACATAAAGGCCATCCATGCACGGGCTTCATATGATCTAACAAGATACAGGCCCTAAAAGGGTCACTTATAATTAAAGCCAATGTGGGACACATATACATGTGGGTTATATATTGGTCTAGTCCTATTAAATAGGCCGTCGACGTTTGATGGGCATTGACAGTAGGCCTACGTCATGGTTAGATCCAGGTACCGTATAGCACATGCTATACTGCAGTCGAGGTACTGTCAATATCCAAATGATAAAAATCAAACGTCGAAGGCCTTTTTAAAAGCCAGGACTAATATAGGTCCTCATACCCTAACATTTAGACACTAAAAGCAAAATACCATGCACTTTCGGGTTATGATTCTTTGGCATATACGCATGTAATAAAAATGCAGGACTCTTTATGTAAATAACAACAACAACGTCGTTGTTAACATTTTAGTATAGCCTACCAATTAAGTTATAAGGTGACAGCTATTCTAACAATACGGCATAACGCAATTAAAGTTGCCAAGTTATCATATAACTAAACATCTACCCCACAATTTTTTGAGTAAGTGAAAGACAAACCCTAAGACTTGGACCGGTCGAAGGAAACGCCAAAGACAGAAGTTCCCCGGTAGATGTGAAAGTTTATGAGCGGGAAAACCTAATAGTATTTCTTCTACCGGAGTATCCATGGGGCGCAAGTGGCCACTTTCACAAAATCTCGTATGACTATGAAATATCGTCAATTTTTACGCAGATATTTCAACAAGACGAAATTTGTTGCACGACATTTTGTGAAAGTAGTCCCTGGTATTTAATTGGTTGCTGGGTAGGTTTTTTTTTTTCTAATTTCCCCAATTGTAGGCCACTCAAGGGACCAATACGGAATTGTAATTTATTTTATAAGAAGGGCCCGATTTATGGTTTATACTTGGTCAAACACTTGTCCGATTCCCGTAGTGAGTCCATATATGGATCTTACTGATGGTTGATAGGCCTATATTGCATTTTGTATAAACATGTTGAAAAATACAATTTAGGCCTACCCTTTGAAGCAAAAACAATGTTCTGAAACTTAAGTAGGAAAGGGTGATTTGACTGGGATCATGAGCTTGTATAAGCTACTCACAAAAAGTTAAGGATCACTTGCACCCAAAGTCATAACTTTCAGAAGAAACAAGTCAATGTGTTGAAGTTTTGCAAACATTTAATTCAATGCCTTATGGAGAACGGCACAAAATTGCGTTCAAACGAGCAAAAAACACAACATCGCCAACTTACAGCTGACCAGGAATTGAGTTAATCACTCACTTGTTTTCTCATAGTGATCCATAACTTTTTGTGAGTAGTTTATATTCAAAATAAACCTTTAGCGCGGGACCTGCTATTTTCGCACAAAAAGTTTGAATGGAAAGCGGCTTCTCGATCGAAATTTTTGTGAGGGTAAAGATCGTACTATATATGGAATACTGATGGTGCAACGTTTACATCAACATCAATCATTTTAAGAGAAGTAGTGAGAAGAAAAAAAACAACAATAAGAGACAACAAAAATACATATTCTGCGTTAAATCGGTTCCCCTCAACACAATTTCTGGGGTCCAGTAAGGCCTATAGGTGGTATTTCACTTATTTCCCCTCCCAACCAATAAACAGCAACACAACCACAAAGCTAAAGGTTACATATTCGCTGTTGGAAAATTAACATTGCACCATATAGCGGACAGCATAAATGAATAAACTTCAACTACACTTGCCCGTAGTTTGTTCTGTTTGTTTGTTCGATTGGGATTTAACGGGATACTCAAGGGTATTTCACGTATATGACCACTGATTGTCCTCTTTGAATTGTTCCTTGCCTAATTAAAGCCAAAACCTTGTAAACAGCACCCCTGCGATTGCCGGAGACACATCATATACCTGAGGGCCAAAACACAAAAGAAGACTAAAACTCCGCAAATGTATTCCAAATCAATCTTTATTTTCATTTGAAGTAGAAACACTGTCAGAAACTCTGAACACCTGGCCAGCAGGGTTACCTACTGAAGGAAAGGGAGGAAGAGCATGTACACAAAAAAATCATACAACGATACAGACAATTTCAAAATGGAGACAAAATGTACGCACTATACACACAACTTCAAAACGAGACAAAAATTTACATTCGATCCACACAACTTCAAATATAGAATCAAATGAACACACAAATATGAAAAGTAGAGAAGCCAGATCTAAGGAGCTTTGCTCAATGCATTACTCTAAGAATTGAATAGAATTTCACAAGTCAAATAAATATAAAAGTTAAGAATTTTGCCAATACTCCGAGAGAGAAAAATGAAACAAGAAAAACAAAAAAATAGAAAGGTCTTTATACTCTTGAGATTCAGACATCTCCATTTATAACAGAAGCTACGCAAACGAAATCAGGATTGTATCTGAATGAAATGTTAAGGCTTGAAAAGGGCATCTGGCATAAGGATGACGATTCAATAAAATAAAACTCTCGTATCTGACACAAACATTATCAGAATATTTAGGTTAGACATCTTTTTTGTAGAATAAATCAAGAAACAAGAAATGATTAACTTGTCTAAGCCTCATACGTGGGTTGTATTAACTGAACAAAACCCAAATTCCTGAGCTACTCCGTGTGATCATTTACTTATACGACCTTTCGGCTTGGTGTGTGGGGCGAAAGGTCGTATAGTAAATGATCACGTGGAGTAGCTCAAGGGTTTGTGTTTTAGTCGAGGCATTATTACGTATATCTTTGAGAGAAGATTTCAGAACCAGACATACATACAAAAAATATATTTTACCAAACAAGTAAAGCATTTTCGTGTCCACACGAATGAGAATATTGGTGAATTTTAACAAAATTAAATGTTGTATCAATCCATAATCTATACACAACATTTCCAAACCATATCACACACTTACTATATGCAAACTGCACTGCTTAAATGAGACTAGATTATTAAGAAGATAGCGTGGTTACGTAGGCTTTGAATTTGTGGTCAAAATCCAATAGTGTTCTGTCAGCGGTTTAAGGTGGATTTTCACGGTGCGAATGCAGGGGATTCACTTATGTTTGGAGTAATGATTAGTCGACGTCTACATAGGCCTATACTTTTTTTATCGACCAATCAAAATGCTTCAAATGAGGGAAATACGTTTAAGACGTAACTAGAAATCGTGCCGCAATAATGCGCCTTTAGCAAGGTCATATGGAACAGATTACGGTCTAATGCCAATGTTTCCAAATTTGTTTTAAGGCAAGTTTAAGTTTGCTGACAGAAAAAAAGCCAGGTTTAGTTCTGTTAGTTCTGTTTACTTTGTTAGCAAAATGTAATAAAAGCCAACTGAAAAACTTAGTTTTAAAACCTAAGAATTTTAAGGTCAGTTTCCAAAGCTCTCTTAGCCAATTTACAGACTGTTAAACAACGTTTTTGAACAAAGAAATGGATGCCAAGGCTGGTGGCGCGAAGCGCTATTAAATTTAATCCGCTATCAGTTTAAGTCATGCCATGGTAAAGGTCTATCTTGATTGAATTAATCGAGTGTTAGCCCACTAATAGTTTTCGAGCAACAGGCCCAAACTCATGCCATTTATTCTAAGAATGCAAATAGCCTTTGCAGGCCATACAAGTGTATGAGGTTTCAATCCACAAGGTGACAGCCATAGTTTGTATTTCTTTTGCTCAGCCACTAGTGTTTAACACTGACATAAAGTGTATTTAACTTGAAAAACAAATTGAAAACAATGAGTCTCGTGAAGTTGGCAAGGGAGGTAATTTTATTCCTACAGAGCGGTCCTCTAACGTCACAACATTCAAAAAAGACATGACGACTGATATGGATTTTCAACTTGTGGATATATTGGGCAGCGACGTTTCGATCTCGATACTAAGATCGTTTTCAAGCAATAAAAATTTCTTG
>JARFOD010100881.1:0-16531 GCA_031763545.1 Mopalia muscosa
AGGAATATTATCAGGTAGTGTAGGGTCTGAACACACCAGGAATTGTGGGTGTGTTTTATGGATGTTCATTCTTTCACTTTCAGATTCAGTGTCAGAGACCTGTTGATAGCCATTCCGACATATGATCGAACAAAGTATAAGAAGAGACATCAACCGAATGACTTTAAAAAAAAATGTATTTCATATAATTCTCATTTGTAATTCACAAAATCAAAAATACAATGTTAAGAAAAATAGTTATCAAGAATGAAGTCTGCCAAACTTATTCCAAATCATTTGTTATACCACCAACATATAACGCATATCAATTCTAGTTAAAAACGACTTAGATATTTAAAGTAAAATACTCGCACTCCCCTGTTAACTGTTTGAGGTCAAAAGATGTGCATGGTTTTAAACTCTAAGCAGTTTCAAAGTTTGGTGTTTGAGTAACATTGGCTGAAACGGTAAAACAAAAAACGTAAAAAAAAACTTAAGGGGAGAAGATAAGCAACATGTATGAAGAAATGAAAAACCAAGTCGGTAACTCAAGTTTATATCTTACGTATGGAAGAATTTTCCTGCCATTGTTCTGTCTCTATAATATTAATTCAATTAATGGGGATTTTCTATTTACCGGCCTCTGTGTTATTATATGGAACTTAGGTCATAACACGTGAGTGAATGCAAATAACGTTGAAAAAGGTTTTGGGGAGCTGTATTTAACACTTATCTTTTTCATTACGATTTATCTTTTGTGAACAGATTATATGCAGTTTAACCTACCAATAATGTATTTTTGGAGGATAGAAAAAAACTAGTACGCCCAAATTTTGAACAAAAAATATTACATAGTATCATATTTGTATACAAGGAAGGAATGTCACCAAACTGTGACGGTTTTGGGAATCTTTTGTTCGATTGTACAATAAATTAATAAAAGATAGACCAAAGCAGAAGGTATTTATAATGTTAAGCACATAAGGCTGTTCAACTACAAACTGATATAGCAAACAAATCGACGAAATGGTATAAACACATGACAGAAAATATCCCAGTGCCAGTGTGATTATTTTTTTTAGAGATAAATGCACATACACTTGTATCTAGATAGTAGCCGTCCTTTCTCGCTAGGCCTTCCAAAGCTAACTTTATTTATTAGAGAAGATGAAAGATGGTAAATATAGGGGTTCTCCAAATTCTATAAAATCGACAAATAATGTATTAAACAAAATAATCAAGTGTTTATTGCATCAAGACAAGAGGGCACTATAAACATAAACATTCCTTCGTGTTTTGTTTCATTTTGAAAAAAAAAGGAAAGATAAGATATTATGCTACATTATTGTCTATATTTTAAAATGACATATATATGAGGGCACTTTGAAACTTTGAAGTCCTTAGAACCTCTGTGGGTCTTACTCCAACCCTGCAATTGCGTACGGGTATTTTACACATCTCATGCTGATGCCGTTGCTTTTATGTACAGTCTTTTTCTTGCTTTCGTTTGAAGTTCGTGATCGCTTGGCTACAAAGTTGAATAGGTTGAATGCCGTTTGTTGAAAAGCTGAAGTCGCCACTACACAAGCGCGCTTCAACTTCCGTTCGATACGGGTATTGCGCCTGCGTAGCACAAACTCGAGCGAAACTTTAAATCAGAGCGATCACTAATCTTCCAATGACAAATAGCACAACATACAAAAAAGACTGTTTTGAGTTGGTTTTAACGCCGTACTTAAGAAACAACATAGAAGAACAAAACGTGTTGCGGACATTAAATATAATGTTGTTCGCTTTTCTTCCACACGTTATTGTAATAGAAAAATAGAAGCTAGCAAGTGTAAGTAGAATATTTAAAAAACAGATCCGATATCACCGACTGATAAATAAAATTTCAAAGTAAGTCCGTCAGTTACCTCCCTTGTATTTGATTCTAAGTTGTATTTGGCTAACCCAAAGGCAAGGGCCCATAAGTGAATTAACTCCCATCGAAGCCATTGACAACATGGAAAAAAATCCGTAAATTACTGGATACCAACCGTATATTTGTTGTACAAACTCGCAAATCGTGATATCCTTCTACAAGAATTTAATGGTATTTTTCCAAATATGCACATCAAGATAAGGGCTCGTGGCACAGAATGACCCAGCCTTTAGCTCATATAGAACCATGACACAGGAAGATCTCACCAAGTCTTTAGCTCATACAGCCCCAGGAAACAAGATTATCCCACCCAGGCTCATAAAGAACCATGGCGCAGGAAGCTCCCGTCAAGCATTTAGCCCATACAGCACTACGGCACAAGAAGTTCCTATCAAGCCTTTTGCTCTATGAACACTATGGCACAGGAAGCTTCCACGAAACTCTTAGCTATAGAACCGCAGGGCACATGAAGCTTTCCCCAAACGCTAAGCTCATAGAGCAGCAGACCATAGGAAGCTCCCACCAAACCTTAAGCTCATTGATAGCAAAATCCTACCAAGCTTTAAGCTCATTGAACACCAAAGCAAAGCAAAACTTTCTATGGTGCAATTGCGGACTGAACTTCATCCACGTCCTTTTACAATAGATCATAGCAGGCACAAATATTCGATTTCGCATATTTAGTATGCAGAATACTCCCTCGGCTTCTTTGGTCGATCGTAAGAGGCGAGAAAAGAGGTTGCTTTCTGTTGCCCGGTGTTCGCAGAGCTAAAGGATAATGGGAAGCAGATTTGTTTGTGATGTTCTCCATTTCTGTCCGTCGCCATATAAGTGAAATACCCTTGAGTACGACGTTAAACACCAATCAAACAAACAAACAAAACCTTGGGTTTAACGACCCGGATAGCGTTATTTCACTCATCCTGGGTGGCGTGCCGGCCCAGTGTGTGAAGGAAATCACTCTCGACTCCATTGACAAGAAACAATGCCAACTCGGTACAACCACAAGACGTTAAATAAATATCGTAAACATCTGCTAATTCTTGTCCCTTAGCACCTGGGTAATGTAAAGCTTATCTTAATCTAGTCATCAGTATCGGGATTTTACAACATTGCTACTGAAGCTTTTTAAGTTACAGTTTAATTCTGTGATAGAAAAAGCTTCAGATCTCAAAGATAAAAACTGTGAATGTTAAATTCAGAAATACTAAAGTATTACACGACCTGATAGAAACTGTAATTATTCCCTTAAACTCATTAAAACATAGCTCACAGATAGCCTGTTATTGTATTATTCGGAACTCTAATGAGTGTTTTTATTCCTCTCTACCAATCTGTACAATAAAACACATGGCTCAAACAACACCGAACATTATCTAAACGTGTGTGTGGGTGAGTATTGAGTGGTTAACGTTGAGGAAAACAACTTTGCCATCAAAGACGTTAGAACATATTGCAGCTGGCTGTTTCATTGTAAGTTGTCAGGAATCGTGCGATAAATATCAATTTACCGATAGATTTAAGAGATAGAAAGCATGGCGAAGAATCACAAATTGACAAAAACAAGTTTAATCGTCGGACAGAATTGGAACATTTATTTGGACTAAATTTAGAATAAATCTTACTTAGCCGGCTCATAATCCATCATACAGAGTAAGCGTCATACATTCAAAGCTTTACGATTGTCAATATCTGACAACATAATCAAACTTCATTCTTACACATTGCATATGTATTTACATGTAGTAAGATGTTATTGAACCACTTGGTAATGCAAGATCCTCATACTAGAGTAAATCACTCCCGAGTATGGCAGGTAAAAATCATCCGTGAATTGAATTATCCATAATAGAAAAATCGATGTCGATAATCCCAATCAGAATATAGTTTCGATTAATCACATGAGCATTATAACTAGTTCTATATTTCTTTTCTCGTGGATTATCAGATGTTAATTATAATACAACTATTGATTCATTGATTGTTGGTTAGCGCTGGGTTATGGCCATTTTGACATAATAGGGTGTTGTGCTCCAGCGTTAATTACCACACATACACAACCGTGACATGAGAAATGTTTGACTTCAATGACTTATATAATCATCGCACAAGGTGTTATGGATGAGGATATTTCGTTCGTTATACATGTTTAGATGAGATGACCATTGTTTATAGTATGTACAAATGTGTCCTACTGTGATATGATTCGAATCTCGTGTGAGGTCTGGTATCGCTCGTCACTGGTAAGAGTGGGATACAACAAACGTTCCCCTCTCGCCCTAAATGGTTTATCAGAATTGTTCTTAGTGTGTGCGTTTCAGACGACATCGATCGTCATTGGACTAATGGAAACTATTTAACCATAGCCATTGCAACTATATAAATAAGTGTAGAAATAAACAGGCTGTTTTCATCAAAAATAAATACAAGATTCTCAGTCGATAAAAAGAGTGTAGCTTGGTTGAGATTACTGATTCTGCCACAGGTTTTAGTATTTTTATGGTTTGGATTCCAGCTCGAGGCTCTGGTTAGCATTTATTGGTTAGTTTACCGATAACAATAATCAAGATGTGCAGTAACTTCCCAAGAGATAGAATTTGCGTCCACACTGGTTACCAAAGCGTGATAACATAGAATTCTTTAAGCATCACAATTACGTCTCTGGTTCCGCTGTTGTTCTTTAAATCTACATTAATCAAGCCCGGGTTTCCTACCATTGAATGATAGAAGGTTGGCACCTCTGCTAAAGATAATCGGTTAAAGGTAATCTGCCATGTGATGATCCAGCAATCCTAACTGACTTAAGTACATCAAGGGATTCTGACTGACACGTTATATCCATCATTTACTTGTTGTTGTTTTTTGTTGTTTTTTTGTTGTTGTTGTTGTTTTAGTTTTTCAACATGATGATAATAAACGAAGGAATAACATGGTCGAGATTGACTGGATGGATGGATGGATGGCTGGATGGATTGGATGGATCGATGAATGGATGGATGGATGAAAGACAGAAACATTGACCCCCCAAAAAATAAAAGATGAATAAATGTATAAATAAATCTATAAAAAAATCGCGAATCTTGCTTTCTATGGCAATTCTACCCCAATCGATTATACTTAAGCGAAGTAAAACGCAGATTCCACATTAGGGAGAGACTAGATATAAGAATTCAAAGGATTTTGTATCTTAATGTGTCACCTAGATTTTTATAGCAGACTGTATCTTTGACGTAACAAACGCCGTTTATTTCATCCCAGTGGCAGTTCAATTCTGCATCACGCTTTCGGATAAACCAAGTTACCTGATAACGTGTAAAGTATGTAAAAATATAAATATACAGAAAGGTTGATTTAGGAATAGTTACATTTGTTAATAGCTTTAAAATGGCAGCATTGCTTTAACAGCTGGTGTATTTCTACTTGACGATCTGCCGAATATCCTTACATCGACGGCTTGGTCATATAGTATAACAATACTATATGACCAAGCCATCGATGATCTGTATCACTAGGTAGGATGGTGAGGGTTTTATTGAAGTGTATTTGATTTTTACACAACCCATGTACTCACGGGGTCCATCGATAATGATTTGTTTGTTACTTTGATTTATGTTCTATACTGTATTATAGGTTATTTCACTCGACACTGGCAATAATGATATAGAAGACAATCACAAAAAGATCGATTCCAGTTGCCCCTTTGCTCTGAGCGCAACGGGTCTGTAAGAATCAACCTCTCAATCCCCTGTCTGATAATGAATAGGCGAATGACATGATAACGAAAGAAATATTCTGGCTATCACAAGTTGAGGAGAATCTTTTTGTTTTAAATCGTGTTGTCCAGGTTCCATGGGATAAATATATCGATTTCCCAGATATTCGGCTATTGGGATCTAAGAAACTAGCATCTAGGCGCGCTATTTTATCAATTATCCCTAAGCCACCCACAATTTCGTCAGACTCGTCTATAACAATGTCAAAACTCGGGAACCCAGGATTAAAAATAAATAATGATTAAAATAAAAAAATGTACATATTTTTCACTACTCCATACTGTGATTGAATACCATTTGTCTGGCAAAATCAAGGCAAAGACTCAATTGCAATAAAATATTGTCGTAAAAACCCAGTCAGGTGCGACTTGGTGATGAGTTGTTAGTTTGTGGTAATTCTGTTTAATAATACTTCTTAGTCTCGACAGTGAAATGCGCAATCGTATTCTCGTGAGATTGCCAGGCCATCGGGCATTAATTTACGCCAATACTTGGGGCGACGTTTGCCTCACGTCAGAGAATAAAAGAAGTACAAAACAAGATGCGAGGTACCGAGTTGGTTGGTTTTATGTAGTCGGCTCTTTACGTCGTATTGAAGGCGTAGGCAGATAGATTATCTTTATTTACGAAAATGACTCGATAGCTACTGAAGTAGTTCACTTGCATGACGAATGTGCTCGAGTTATAGCTGGTAAATCGAACGCCTTCTAAATTATCACCGGAAATGGTCATGGTAAATACACGATGTAAATGGTAACTCCTCCACATTGGGGTGGTTCTTGTACAGCCAGCCTCAAACTCAATACCATATTTGAAGAGACACACATCCTTGTGTAGATCCAGGTATCTTATAGTCTTATACGCTTTATTGACGATACAGCTATATCATGTCGGAAATGGTAAGGTAGTGACAGATAAAAACCCAAGTCACGTCACGCATTTCTGTCTTTTGATTGGTTAGATTTGTCCGTGTGGAGGAATGTTAAAGTTATCGAAGCGCTTCAGATTCGACCAGATTTAATGGACAATACCGCCCATATACAACGGAAGGAGGCAAGATTTACCTAACAGACACTATTCAGGACAGCCTGTTGATTATAGTTTTTCCGTTCCACAACACCTGTTTCATCATGTTTTCCAACGATATTTCTGTTGTCTCATGTTGTTTGTCAGATAAAGATCTCCAAAATAACTTAGGCCCAGGGCCTACTTCGATTTCCCGTATCGGGATCGAGCCCCCTGTCGACCATCAGGTATATGAGCGAGTCACAGGTTGTGGCTCCGGCAATCTCGGGGGTGGTTTTTACGAGGTTTCCTCCCGGTTTTCCATCGTAATATGGCTGTGTACAGTGTGAAGTGGACAATCTGTCGTCATATAAGTGAAATACCCTTGCGTACGGCGTTAAACAACAAACAAACCAAAACAACTCAAATGATACAAATGAATTACTGCTTTATACACATGTCCCGTTTTATAGAGTAAATGTACACATATGTGGCTTATTACAACAACAACCACAATGAAAACATTATTATGAAAACATGCACAAAATAAATTGTTAAGCACACATCATGTTGATTACTGGGACAGGCTGGTAGAAGCGCTGCTAAATTTAATCTGCTGTTAGATAACGTCACGCCATATTGAATGCAGGTATTTAATCCGCTATTGGCGGATTAATCTGGTGTTAGTCATTTAAGCATCTGGCTCCTGAAGAAGTAGAAAAAATTATCACTGGCGAGACAGGAATCACTTGAGATTTATGTGGCTATTGTATTCGTCTTCAATTCACCGTCTGTGAGCCACATTTCACAAGGCTCGTAAAGTCAACGTGGGGTAATCCTGTAAGCAAAGCCATGGTTTCCTCATCAATCCTTATCCCCTTCCTCTGTAATAGGAGATGCTGAGAGATGGAATTAACCGTCAATTACCATAGGTGACCTGATAATACCGGGATAATATTGGACGAAGGGATCGCACTGTATTTTTCGTATTCCAGATACATATTTTAACACCTAACAACACCAGTCTTTGTTTTTGTCCTCGGATTGAGTCCTTATCACTTTTGTCACCATAGCATACTGATTAGACGTTTTTCTGTTACAGATAGGTCTCTCCTGATGATAAGAGCTTTTTGTAAATGCTCATCAAAATCGTGTCATTTTAAAGCATTTTTATCAGATTTTTAAAAAAAAATTAACTTCTATTTAAAGCAAAATAAGAAATGAACAAATGACACATTTCAGTCAAGAAACAGTTAGTTTTGGCATATAAAGGTTTGTATCCTTACGCTATGTAGAACAATATTAGGTCCCAGGTTTCCTAGTCGGCTGGAATTGTATGTGGATGAGCCATTAGTCGAGTTATCCTGTATTTAATAAATTCAGATATGTTTTTGAAATGTTAATCTCAATACAAGTTATTTTATTTCTTGTCATACTTAATCCCAATAATGATTAATGTCCAGTTATCCTGGTCAGAAAGTGAAAATAACAATAAACACCATTTGTTCTGTTGATACATGCTAGTTCGTTTGTTGTCATACTCAATCCCACTTGACGACCGTTGTCCACTAACCATGTTTTGGAAAGGTCAGTCTCAATAAATGCCATCTGTTCTAATGTCATACTTAATCACAGAGACTACGTATCCTACTTCGATGAAACGTTTAAGGGTGCGAGTCCCTCTGTCGGCCATCAGGTCTATGAATCAGTCACATGATGTTCAGCTTGTTCTAGCATTATCCTCTCCAAACAAATGGGATCTTTCTTAAAGCTAAACACACCTGCTTCCTATGTACTGTTAAGCATACAGACAAGATCCCTCTTCCAACGAATATGATCTTCCTTAAAAGTACACACACCTGCATCCTATCTTCAGTTTAGTCTACGGACCAAATCCCCCTCCCAACAAATGAAATCTTCCTTAAAGGTACACACACCTGCATCCTATCTACAGTTTAGTCTACGGACCAAATCCCCCTCACAACAAATGAAATCTTCCTTAAAGGTACATACATCTGCATCCTATCTACAGTTTAGTCTACGGACCAAATCCCCCTCCCAACAAATGAAATATTCCTTAAAGGTACACACACCTGCATCCTATCTACAGTTTAGTCTACTGACCAAATCCCCCTCTCAAATCTTCCTTAAAGGTACACACACCTGCATCCTATCTACAGTTTAGTATACGGACCAAATCCCCCTCCCAACAAATGAAATCTTCCTTAAAGGTACACACACCTTCATCCTGTCTACAGTTCAGTTGACGGACAAGTTCCCTATCCTAACGAATGGAATCTGCCTTAAAGGTACACAACCTGTATTCTACGTGTATATACAGTTCAGTAGACGGACAAGTTCCCTTTCCTAACGAATGGAATACAAATATGTAAATTATGTGAAGACGTAATGATCACTTGGCAACATATTGCAAATTGAATCAATATTGACATAAACAAATTGTTTTTTGTGCTCATTTTCGGAACGTAATAACTATAACACTTAATAATAAATAGTTGAGAAATCCCATATACAAAACGTTGTTATATTTGTTCTAAACCACATTTCAATTGTTCCAATTGTTCAATTTGACCGTAATCTTCATCGAACATATTGAGACCGATGCGTTATTTAACAAAAGTTGGAGAGAGCTTCTTGTTGCCCTTGTGCCCTCAGAGCAAAAGGTAATCGGAAGCTGATTTGTTTGTGATGTCTTTGTATTACGTCATGTGATTGTCCTGTCCCTTTTTGTCGTTGCCATTGATACAGAGGGTTTCCTCCCACCATTGAGCTTGGACGCCGTCCTGTGAGTGAAATAAGCTTAAGTACGGCGTTAAACCGTTATCAAACAAACAAACAATTCTTTCACAAAAACATGGCGAAGTATCTAATCAGTTTTGTTTACAAAAGCATCAGTTGGAGTAATTAATATATTGCCTTTCTGAAAACGAACTCATGTTTCGGCACACATCAGATCTCTCGGCACAAGACTTCTGTCCAATCTGGCAACCCCAATGTTACTCAATCGGAGAATTACAGGTTATTATTAGGTTAACCCATTTCAAGACTGACTTTGTATCGATCAAAACAAAGGTTGATGAACTAGCCACGATAAATCTTAGCGAGCCAAGGTTAGACATGGGTGTATTAACCTTGGCACATTACAAACCTCTATTGTGTTATCTGAGTCAAATAAGGGCACATAATCTTGTCCTATATGGGGTTTCCCCCAGATCCACTGGACAATAGAATAATCAGATTCAACGACAGTAGGAGTATACGACCGATGGAAAATAATGACGGAAAGCAGTGCTGGAAATAAAGAGCAGGTTTTCCTGTAACAGTTTTAATAATATCCAAATCCAGTCGTTGTTCTATGTCTTGGATTTGTAACGATCAAGTATCATTTAGCTTTTCAATGTAGACGAGCTGTACGCACGACATGGAGGTAAGACGATGACGGTTTTAATGAAATGTTGGAGTCTGAAGATCTGAAAAGAACTATCAGAACAATACACGTAGCGGTTGTGCGATAGAGCGTCGCCAATACAAACCCGACAAACGAGGCTAGGCCAGAATACAACCAAGTAGCGATATGTCGCATGGTCTCTTCATATCAGTTTATATGTAGAGATGCCATGTGTTCGTATGATAGCCACTATGGTACGTTTTAGACGTTTCCATCGTTAACTTGTCAACGTAAGCTCGCAACGAATGCAGCTAAGAGCATAATGACATTAAACGTGTATGCATGGTGTGTGTGTGTGCGTGTGTGTGTGTGTGTGGATGGAGTGTGTTATTTTAATCCAATTATTCATCTTCATTGTTATTATCTCTACACGAAGAACTGAGTATTTTCCAGCTAGAAGCGTCACTTGTGTAATGCTTCTTATAACCGTAGTGGGAAGATACACAGACGGGAGAAATTTCATCATAATTGTCTCACAAGAAGCTTTTATATTAACATTCTTCATCGGCTTAAAATATCTCTCGATACAGATGAGCGAATGTGTACTAAACTCTGTGTAAATTAATTATTCCAAACAGCTTCTATAGTTTGATGAACCTTTCAGCGCCATGACGGCATGCCAGCTCAATTGGTGAAGGATGTCATCCTCGACTCCATGGGCAACAAACACAGGACGTCAGCAGACAAAACATTATACAATGACACTAAAAACATATCGTGCTTTGGGCACTTGTTGCCCTGAAAGCACCAGGGCAACACTAAGCTCCCATCATACTCCCATCCAACAATTCAAGAAGTTAAAATAGTTTGCTTTTCAAGATACACAAGATATAAGAGTTGCATAAAACTAAAGGCGCATTCCTTCAAACCGTTTGGATTTAATAGGAATGTGCCAATACTGTTAAAAATAGCAACAATACGATACACCTCAACGTTTAACACATCGAGAAGTGTCGTCAGAGCGGGCATGTGTTTATCATCATTATTTGTTTTTTGAATATGTTTTGTTTGTTTCATTGGGGTTCCACGTATCTGACGACGAATTTGCCATTTCACATTGTTCCTGATTAAATACTGCAGAAAACCGAGAGGAAAACATGTGGAAACCTTTTCCACTATTACCGGAGCCACAGACTCGGACCCGTGGGTAGAGCATAGAGTAGGATTAGTAGGCCAAGATGCTAACTACGGAACCACAGTCACGAGTCTTCGTCAGAAGGTCCATAGAGTTAGTTTTTGATGTGCCTGAACTGTTGCCAATACCATTATTATTAAAATAAAGATATTGAAACGTTTTACATAATAGCGGTGGAGTTTATTAAATGTATTGTTTACAGGTTCACGACATCGTGTCATTGATCTTTATAAAGTGTCCCAGGAGGTTGCCTTCAATATAACCAGAGGTTTCACTGTCATGGTAGATTTATGGTGTGTAAGGCAACCCGCAATTATCCTTGATAGACATTTTCTATGAAGAGATAAAGCTTAAAAATGGCGCTTTTGCCAGGGAATGACGGTCTAGAAGTGAAGTTGAAACCCTATATGTTTATGCGTGATGTAACTTACATGTAAATGAGTCTCACGGGATAAAGCTTATTGTAAAAGACTTGACTGTCGGTTTAAGCGAAGCTCAAAATAGAATCGTCGTCTGCTATAACAATCAATACTATCTCAATTAAGTTGCTTAATATCACAACAGCAAAGATATATGTTCGTGTAATATGACCACTCAAGATATTGACCGAACTGCTCATCTGCGGAAAGGATTGCTGGGATATTACTTGATTTACATGGAATGGGTGGCTAAATAAGGTGGGCCATGGCATTTGGAGTTGATAGTAACACTATATATCGTTGCAACCAATACATATATACCATCGCGTCCACACGGACGTTACAATTGGCGTGGGTGCTCGGCAAGCGGAATTTATAATTTACATTTTGTGTGCTTAGCGATTGACAAACAGATCAACCGTATCTTTTTTGCTTTAGAAAAAAAAATACCCAAATAATATGAATTAGCGACAAAAAAGTTTGTTTATATAACTTTGTTCGGAAACATTAGAAAAAAAAGAAGAGTAAATATCAATCAAGTCTTTAAAATATCATGCAGTCGTCCACTGTGCCCCTGTCCTACAACAACTACAAGTGGATTTTTGCAGAGCTATGCAATTGTCGAATAAGTCAAAGTTATCATGTAACAAGAAAAATAATTTAAATGATAAAATACGGTAACTGAGAAATTTATTTTTGGTAAAGTTACCGATAGATATGTGTATATAGGTTGTTGAAAGTATACATGACAGGTTATGTTTCAATATGTTAGTCCTATATTATGATATTGCTTTATTAACAAAATATAGCATCTTTATCAGTGATAGGCACAGTCCGTTTTTAATGAGATTTGTAATGAATATAATCAGCTTTTGTGCAAAATCGATTTTGTATCAATGTAATGTCCTGGAAACAGAGCTTTTGTGAGCTGACAATAATAAACTCATTTGTTCGTCCTTATTGCTAGGGATATTCCTCTCGACCTGCTGTTGCCCATATCGGCTCCATATTGCCTGCGATGCGATCCATTGGGCAATATGGAGCCGATCTGTGTTGCGATGTCTTTGAATTATGTCCTGTGATTGTCCTGTATTTTCCTTTCCATCAGTGATTGACGGTGGTGTGGAAGGTGGTTTCCTTCACCCATCGGGTTGGCACGCTGTCATTTGAGTCAATGACACATGCCACACGTTTTAATCTTCAATACAGTGAAAGCAACCTAAATAAACCCTTGCCATTGATACAGAGATATATAGTCATCATATTTACCAATTCGCCTTGCAGCTATGTACTTATATATAATGGATTCGTGCGACAACCTTTTAACTCACTTCTATCCGATAAAAATTGAACTCATTAAGTTAAAAGGAAATACAATTTGGACGATTCTTTTGTTATTGTTGCACGTAGGGATTTTCTGTATCAATTAATGGAGAAAAGAATATCACCTCTGATGTATCAACAATTATTTATTTTCATTGAAACGTATCTAAGACATCGTCTCATACAACTAACACGGACGATAGAGCGTCAACCTTTTTCTGCTAATAACGTAAATGAAATAGACGACATTGATGGCCCGTTCGGGAATTGTGAACAGTCCCTATCCACCACGCGGTATTGTACAGTAAAATGCATTATGACAGCTTTACGACCTCCCTATAGTCATACTGATTTACGTTAACAGTCTCGAGAGGGGGACTAGAAGAGCACTGACAGAGATATGTTTGTCAGGACAGACTTATTGCATGCCAAGTTAACCAGAGCATTGCAAAACCAACCATTTTAATAATTTGTGAAATAACAAATATGAGAATAACTACGCCGTAACATATTAATAGCCGATTCGCGTGTCTTGATACTGTTATCAAGAAATGTAGCTATTTTAGATTGAATAGGTGGTGACACGCGAACAAGCCGATCGCTGCAAAACAACATGTTTTTTTTCCATACTATACTAGTGTGATATGCACTGTTATATAGTCTTTATAGTATTCAACACTATTTTCTGCATTTAAGTTCAAGCTCAAAAACGTTGATAGTAACTGCCTGTGTACTGGATGGCCTATTTCTCTGAAAAAGCCTAATTGAATATTTTGTTAGAATATTTCCATAAGAAATGGTTTGTTGATAAATCGTTTTAGCATACTGAAAGACAGGTCCCATGTTTTGCTGATGCAATTTCATCAAAGAGGATCAACCAAATCTGTTTAAGTAAACTGGACGTATAATTTTCTGTCAATTTCAAATTTGGAAACTCTTCATATAATCATTGAATTCACTGAATATGTGGTAAATTTTGTCTACGCATTATAAGCTAGAGTCATTTTGTCTACTGTTTTGAAAACGTGAATTCTAAATCAAAAAATGATGAGCAATTAAATCAAACTAAAAAAATTCTGTAAGTTATACCCACCGTGACAATTAATGCTCTTGGCATTTACAGCTTCAACGTTTTAGGGAGTCACGCATCAGAACATGAGTAGGGTTTACTTAATCTATAAGTTTTCAAAGAGATGTATCGAGATTTAAAATCATAAATAAAATTAGAAGCAAGTTTAGTCTTTGGTTAAAGTGCATTAGAGTGTTTTTTTCTTGCCAAATCGACAGCGTGCTGAAATATTACTGGATGCGTCTGCCTGCGGGAAATAAAAAACAGATCCTCACGATTTAGGTCCTAATGTGTTTTGTAAATTAATTTTGTACCAGTTAAATTGATTTTTATGTTATTGCCTGATGATTTACAATATATTGTACTCTCAAATCTTGTATTTGGACTCAATTACCCGGGATTTGTATACGACTTTTACGGACCGCCACCAGTCAGGAATTATTTTACGTGCTTAGCAGTCATTTGAAGAAAGATAAATGGTTTGGGATTTGGCCGTTGGCTTCCGAACAGACGGATGTTTTCCATTTAAAATACAACACGTAAACAGCCTCATAAATTATTTACAAAGCATTTACCTTTCTCGAAAATTCGGCTTTGATACTGTACGGTACATTCACGGACTCTGATTGATCTTTGCTTTTTGTTGTACAATTATTTATTTTAAATTTAAATTTTAACACATGTCTGACGGCGTAGAATATTAAGTACAAAACAGCATAGATACACGTGAAAAATGTTGTTAAACAATGCGTGAGATGATGTAAATTGTAATTTGAGCATACGGTGTTTGAAAGCCTTTATAAAAAATTTTTTGGTAGTTTTCGGGACTAGATTTTGTTAAAACCGATTCTAGTTAGGCCAATTGTATAATCAGATAAAAATACAAAAATGGAATCCACCATATTTTGTGTCAATAGCAGAATCGTTTAACGTTGATAACCTTAATTCATTTGCTTCTCCTGTTATTGAAGAGTAAGACAATTTTGCCTTCGCCCACCGGGATTCGAGCTCTATTCACACTTATATGATAGATAAAAGTGTTCTGTATTATTGTTATAACACGTTTCTGACTGACGTAGAGGGCGGTTTTCTTCAACCATATAGGGCTAGCTCAGTATGAAGCATGAGTGAAATAACCTTCAGTGCGATAAGAAAATATGTTTGAGAATGTGCGTCTTTCCAGGAAATACATGTCTCTATTACTGCGTTTATCGCTAAGAAACCATTCTTTTTTTTTTGTTGACATATCGGCAAAGAATCTGCTGGGATTCCACTTACATGATTTTGCTCCAAACACTGGCGCAGATGGTCAATGCGTGATACTCAGAAACATACATATATTTGATGAGGGCAACAGGAAAGGAATACACATGAGATGGTCTATCCGTCTTATACTAACTCTAAAGGACAACACGAAACTTAACCCTAAACTAAAACTAAACCTAACACTGAAATTCACGCCATATCTTACATGACGGACTGACCCATGATCCATGATATCTATACTATGTGTTACAAATTCATGATGCTAATTTAAGTGTCAGATTTGGATTTATGGTTAGGGTTAGGCGTAGGGTTAATATATTGGTTGGTGTAGTTATAGATTTAGGGCTAGTTTTAGGGTTATGTTAATGTGAACACTAAACGATAACTAATATTTCATCGTCTGTCTTACACGTAGGATATGCCTATTGACCTCCCATTAGATGCTATTGTTATGCTTTGGCTGTCCTTAACCCAGCAAGCTCAAACGGGGTTATATTCTAGCGTTTGATTTTGTCTCATTTAATTCTCAGGAAAACGAAGCAGGCTATAGGACTGGCTTCACTTGAAATGTTTGACCCAGGTTATGGGGACAAAATATTCGGCTCGGGTTTGCTACACTGATTGTTTTTTCTTGGGTGATGTCGACTAAATATTTGCCTCTGGTAAGGCGGACTTAATAAATTGTCCGTATTAGTGAACGGTTGACTAAATGTTTGACTCCCGTTAGGTTGACTCAATGTTTAGCTCTGGTTAGGATCCGTGCCAGGTTGACTATATGTTCGGCTTCGGTTAAGTTGACTACATGTTTGGCATCGGTTAGGTTGGCTATATGTTTGGCTTCGGTTACGATCAGTGTTACGCTGACTTCATCTTTGGCTCCCATTAGGTTGACTAAATGTTTGGCCCCGGTAAGGTTGAATAAATGTTTGGCTCCCGTTAGATTGATTTCATCTTTGGTCCCGGTAAGGTTGACTAAATGTTTGTCTCCCGTTAGGTTGACTAAATGTTTGGCCCCGGTAAGGTTGAGTAAATGTTTGGTCACCGTTAGGTTGACTAAATGTTTGGCTCCCGTTAGGTTGACTAAATGTTTGGCTCCCGTTAGGTTGACTAAATGTTTGGCCCCGGTAAGGTTGAGTAAATGTTTGGTCACCGTTAGGTTGACTAAATGT